>JAEIGM010000175.1:0-69585 GCA_018903735.1 Drosophila cardini
CGTTCATGTCGTAGGTTCCGTCTGAGCCGATATGCCTCAACGGCAAATATCAAACAGGGGAAAAAAGCAGGTCCCAAAAATTCTCGAAGTGGGCGAATATCAATTGGCAAAATAGTTTTCAAACCATTTTTACGTATTAAAAGAAGGCGGATAAAAGAATGCCGATAATTACGTTTAGCATGAGAAGCACACTAAGGTCAGATACTTTTCAGTATCATTTAGATGGGAGCTTCGCCAAATTAAGTCCTACCAAGCGGAAAACATTGTTTGATGGGTTTGCGTATATGTTACCCCAAATATACGCGTTGGACCTAAGTCGAATCGAGAGTGTGCGTTTCTGGAATGATTCAAAAATTGCACTACGTTGTATAAAAAGTTCCCCTTCATTATTAGCAACAGTTGTACCCAATCGAGTTGCAGGCATCAAAGAGATGGCCAATGATGTATCTTCGAGACATGGACCGACAATTTCAAGAGGGTGTGACGTTCCGAAACTCAAATTTTGTCGGAAACTGGTAACAATGGATCGATTAAGATCAATAATCACTATAGAAATACAAACTGTCGAACTCGGGAAGAAAAGGCATAGATTCGCTTTGCTGATAGTGCTGAAACCAGCCCAACGTACAGAGTGCACCGTGAAATTTGATAGGCCAAAAAAGGATGATATCGTGCATCCAGGTTTTTAATCGCTGACCCCATTAATTAAGGAGGACGAGTTACTTCGACTCTTTTAAGAGTAGATTTGTGTGATCCCCCAATTGTGTTGCCAAATATAAGAGAACGAGTCCCGCTTAAGAAAAATCCACTAATGCTCTAATTTCAATCCTGAACAACTTCAGCGCTACACGTGGCATACCAGTCTGGCGGTACTCGGACAAGGCGGCACATTTCGTGGAAACGAGGAACCTGGGGCTGGACTTCGACCGACAGCAGCGGCTTAAAGCTGCCAGGCTACCAAGGGATTGAAAGCGATCCCTTCAAGGTCGCCGGAATGTTGGATCATAAGCATAGGTTAATAGTGTAAGAAATAATTATGAATTGTTGGTACAAGTAATTGGATAGAACTATTGGATTGTCTAGAAGTGTAAGCGAATCTCTTATATTATGCTGTCCGGAGCGGCAGGCAGTTCATTGTTAAATATCGTAACCACACGCACGCTGCCAAACCTTTCCGCGCTTGCTAAGTCCCAAATAAATTGTATATTTTACGAAATTACAATTTTTTTAATTCGTTGTTTTCGATTTTTTCAGTATTGTTATTTGCATCTTCATCATTTAGATTGTCTACACTCATTGCTTCCGTTGGTGGTTGTTAATTATTTTGCTGTTGATTAGCATTACAATTTTGTCTTGCTCTCTGATTTTGTTGCTGTCTGTTATAGTTTGGTTCTGCCTTACGTTTATTGTTTGCTGCCTGTTAACAATTTGGTTTTGTCTGGAATTTTGGCTTTGCTGTTGCAAATTCTGATGCTGGTCGTTTCTAACCATTTGGCTATTCTGTTGTCTATTTGGGTTTTGGTCGTTGTTATTTTGTTGGTGTTGTTCATTATAACGATTGTTGTTAGTGTTGCGGTAGTGAGAATTTCTGTTATCGGTGTGTTGTCTTGAATTCTGATTAAAATGATCATTGTTTTGTCTGTTATTATTATAAGAAGAATAATCATTATCTTTATTGATTGTTAATTTTTTATTCAGGTTTCCGAAATTAAGTCCATTAAATTTGGCTATTTCATTTCTAACTTCTGATAGGGTAGTTTTATTCATTATGGCTATTGCCATTGGTCCACATGCCAATTCTTTTACTCTTCGTATTAATAATCCGCTGAGAATATCAACTAATTTACTATTATTTTCAAAAACAGAAAATTGGTTACTTCTTCCACAATTGTTCTTATTAATTGCTATTATTATATAATTATTCTTATATTTTAGTATGCCCATGCGGATTAATTTTAGTTTATAAAAATCAAAGTCAAATCTGTTTATTTCTTCTTTGGATAGGATTTCTGGTAATATAGTATTGTTCTTAGTAGAGGCATTGCTTTCTTGAATTTAATTTACTTTGTTTTCAATATTCTTAAGTTTTTGCATTTGGTCAGTATGTATAATTTTTCTTTATTATTTCTCATAATTTGGATGTCATGCTTTGAAGTTTTTCGTTAATGATTATTCTATCGTGTTTAATAGTTTCCGCTAATGTTTGTATTGTGTCATTATAATGGGAACTTATAACAATTTGTTGATTCATGTTGTTTATAATGTAATGATTGTTCTGATCAATTGTGTCAAGATGTTCTAATAGGTCCGTTCTGTCTTCATCGTCGATTACTCCGAGTAGCCAGTTAAATGTGGTTCCTACAATATTTAATACTCCTCTTTTGATTTTGTTTTGTGGTGTTATAGATTTTTATTTTGCTCTAATTAAATTGATTTCTGTGAACAACTCATTCTGGTCTGTAATATTAACGCATTAAATATTTATTTCTATTTGGTTCATTATGCCAACTAATGGGTCAATATTAACAATATGCAATATTATTACTGTCTTATTCACTATTTCCGTTGGGTAAATTTGTATGGGTGCGTATCCTGCATTCAATTGAATTGGCTCAATTTGTAATCTACTTTGTACCGTTGTAAGTTTTAAGAAAAGGATGCAACATACGATAATATCTAGGAAAAAAATTAGAGAAAACAAAATATATCATTGATATTGGATATTATTTTATTTAATTTTTTATACTCTCTGCAGAGAGAGTATATTGTGTTTGTGAAAAGTATGTAACAGGCAGAAGGAGGCGTGGCCGACCCCATAAAGCATATATATTCCTTGATCAGCATTGCAAGCCGAGTCGATATAGCCATGTCCGTCTGTCCGTCTGTCCGTCCGTATGGAACAAACAGATTTCAGAGATGGTAAGAGCTACAAGTTTGAATTTGGTCTCTATCGACTGGATATTAAGTCAGTCAATACAAGAATCTTTTTTTTTTTTTCCGATGCCACGCCCCGCTCGCCCACAATAAGCAAAAAACTAGAAACACCTCGTCAAAATTGATGTTTTAGGCGAATATCTCAGTAAATATGGCACTTAGGAACACCCATTTTGGTATTTAGGTTCCTAGAGACGGTATAATTGTATTGTCATCAAAAATTTGACCGCCCCCCCCCTTTTCCCACAAGAAATAAAATAATTTTCAAACTTCAATGCCGATTTTAGGGCATATGTTCTTATCGTACAGTATTGTTATTTAGCATTCATTTGAAGACAAAATATATTAAACTATCCTGAAAGTTGCATCTAAATCGGACAATAAACAAAAGAGCTAGACATGTAAGAAAGTTAATAATTGAACGCAATGTTAATGCATGTGTGCAAGCGAGACAGAAATATACAAACATGTGAGCGAACGTTTTCGCTGCTTTCTAGCGGCAGCGCTGCCCGCGAATGCTGGCAGTGCCGAGCAATTGTGTATGTGTAACATATACACACAAACATATGTGCGTGCATACATATAATGTCAAATGTATATGTGTGTGTATACATACAAACAGATGTTTTTGTTTCAACGTGTTTTGTTGCAAGTATCAATTGATATACCCGGCTACCGATTTTATTAAAATGATCGAAAATAAAATGCAGAGAGTATTCTACGGTCTGGCATGCTCGACTGTACTTTTCTTTCTTGTTTTATTTTGTTATTTTTATACTCTCTGCAAGAGAGAGTATATTGGGTTTGTGCAAAAAAAAAAAGTATGTAACAGGCAGAAGGAGGCGTGGCAGACCCCATAAAGTATATATATTCTTGATCAGCATCACAAGCCGAGTCGATATAGCCATGTCCGTCTGTCTGTCTGTCTGTCCGTCTGTCTGTCCGTCTGTCTGTCCGTCTGTCCGTCCGTATGAACAAACAGATTTCAGAGATGGTAAGAGCTACAAGTTTGAATTTGGTCTCTATCGACTCGATATTAAGTCAGTCAATACAAGAATCTTTTTTTTTTCGATGCCACGCCCCGTTCGCCCACAATGTGCAAAAAACTAGAAACACCTCGTAAAAAATTTATGTTTTAGGCGAATATCTCAGTAACTATGGCACTTAGGAACACCAACTTTGGTACCCAGGTTCCTAGAGACAGCATAATTGTATTGTCATCAAAAATTTTGGACTGCCACGCCCCCTTTTCCCACAAAAATAAAATAATTTGCAAACTTCAATGCCGATTTTAAGGCATATGTTCTTATCGTACAGTATTGTTATTTAGCATTCATTTGAAGACAAAATATATTAAACTATCCTGAAAGTTGCATCTAAATCGGACAATAAACAAAAGAGCTAGACATGTAAGAAAGTTAATAATTGAACGCAATGTTAATGCATGTGTGCAAGCGAGACAGAAATATACAAACATGTGAGCGAACGTTTTCGCTGCTTTCTAGCGGCAGCGCTACCCGCGAATGCTGGCTGTGCCGAGCAATTGTGTATGTGTAACATATACACACAAACATATGTGCGTGCATACATATAATGTCAAATGTATATGTGTGTGTATACATACAAACAGATGTTTTTGTTTCAACGTGTTTTGTTGCAAGTATCAATTGATATACCCGGCTACCGATTTTATTAAAATGATCGAAAATAAAATGCAGAGAGTATTCTACGGTCGGGCATGCTCGACTGTACTTTTCTTTCTTGTTTTATTTTTGTTATTTTTATACTCTCTGCAAGAGAGAGTATATTGGGTTTGTGCAAAAAAAAAAGTATGTAACAGGCAGAAGGAGGCGTGGCAGACCCCATAAAGTATATATATTCTTGATCAGCATCACAAGCCGAGTCGATATAGCCATGTCCGTCTGTCCGTCTGTCTGTCCGTCTGTCTGTCCGTCTGTCCGTCCGTATGAACAAACAGATTTCAGAGATGGTAAGAGCTACAAGTTTGAATTTGGTCTCTATCGACTCGATATTAAGTCAGTCAATACAAGAATCTTTTTTTCGATGCCACGCCCCGTTCGCCCACAATGTGCAAAAAACTAGAAACACCTCGTAAAAATTGATGTTTTAGGCGAATATCTCAGTAACTATGGCACTTAGGAACACCAACTTTGGTACCCAGGTTCCTAGAGACGGCATAATTGTATTGTCATCAAAAATTTTGGACTGCCTCGCCCCCTTTTCCCACAAAAAATAAAATAATTTGCAAACTTCAATGCCGATTTTAAGGCATATGTTCTTATCGTACAGTATTGTTATTTAGCATTCATTTGAAGACAAAATATATTAAACTATCCTGAAAGTTGCATCTAAATCGGACAATAAACAAAAGAGCTAGACATGTAGGAAAGTTAATAATTGAACGCAATGTTAATGCATGTGTGCAAGCGAGACAGAAATATACAAACATGTGAGCGAACGTTTTCGCTGCTTTCTAGCGGCAGCGCTGCCCGCGAATGCTGGCTGTGCCGAGCAATTGTGTATGTGTAACATATACACACAAACATATGTGCGTGCATACATATAATGTCAAATGTATATGTGCGTGTATACATACAATCAGATGTTTTTGTTTCAACGTGTTTTGTTGCAAGTATCAATTGATATACTTGGATATCGATTTTATTAAATGATCGGGAATAAATTGCATAGAGTATTCTACGGTCGGGCGTGCTCGACTATACTTTTCTTTCTTCTTTATTTTATTTTTTTTCTTTATTTATTGTGAATTGTTGTTTTCCTAATTTAACGGTCTTTTGATATTGCATGGATGAATATTTTTGAGTTCTGCAAATCTGAATTAAGGTTCATCCTTATGTCTAACTCTTTTATAATTCTTGATTGGGCCTTTTTGTCTTTCTTCAGTGTACTCTTCTCTTGTATTGTTTCGTTCATTCAAAACGTTTTTCTTATGTTCTTCAATGGTTGATTTAAGTTTTCTTTCGTCTACTGAATTCTTAGCGTTAGCTTGTGTGCACTTATTGAAGAATGATTACGTTTATTGTAAGCTGCAATTGCTATCTGAATTTTGGATTCTGTTGATATTTCGTTATTATCTATTCCAGCTATTAATTCGATTAATGTGGAATGTAATCTTTCTATTTCGGCATTTCCTGTATGTGAATTTGGCTTTGTATAATGTAATTTACTTTCTTCTTTACCTTAAAATTGAATTATCTGTTCTGCTCTGAATTCATTATCCAGGATAATTTTCTGTGGCTTATTGAATTTTGCAAAGTGTTCAATCAATCTGTTATGTTGTAAGCTACTGCGAATTTTATAAGTTTGTCTATTATTGTGACAAACGATTTGTGTTTTATATGGAAGATATCTAAGTGTATAATTTGATTTTTTGTATCTGGGGTTTCTGTGAATTGAAATTTTGGTTTAATTGGATTGGATATTATTAGCTGAATATGCTCTCTTAATTTTGGGTAATATATTTTATCCTTAAGCGAATTGAATACTTCATTTATACCACTGTGAAATGAGTCTTCAGTGCGGTATATGGTTATGTCATAATCAAATTCTCTTAGTTTTAAAATCCATCTCTGGTGTCTAGTGGTCATTTCTTTTCCCTTAAATTTTAAATTTAGGTATTTAATAGGACCATTATCTGTTTTGATGTGGAATTTGTTTCCTACCAAATAGTGTTTAAAATAATTAACTGCATGTACGGTGGATAAAAATTCTTTGTCAATTGTACTATAATTTTTCTCGTGTTTGTTGAGTGCTCGTGACACAAATGCTATTGGTTGTCCTTGTTGGGACAACACTGCACCTATGTCAAATTCTGGATATTTCAAAATTGGGTGTGAGCTTATAAGAGCTTTGAGATTCTCAAATGCGTCAATATACTGCGGGTCATTTGTGTTTATTGTCATTCCTTTTTGTAAATATCTTATCTTTAATAAATTTCCTGTAAAATCCGGTCATGCCGAGAAACCCTTTTAATTGTTTTTCGGTTTTTGGTAACTGGATTTCCTGTATAGCTTCTATTTTCTTTGGGTTTGGTTTCAAACCCTCTTAAGTAAGAATATGTCCTAAATATTCTGTGTTTTTTCATAAACGAGTATTTGTTTGGCTAAATTTTCAAATTATGTTGTCGTAGTACTTTAAAATTTTTTTCAAGACCGATCTTGTGTTCTTCAAGTGTTGTTGAGAATATTAATATATCATCAAGATACACTACACAAATTTTGTTTATGTAGTCTCTTAAAATCTCATTCATCAATCTCTGGAATGTGGCTGGGGTATTTTTCAGCCCGAATGGCATTCGTACATATTCATAAAAACCCATTGCTGTTTTTTGTATGTTTTCTTCAGCCATTAGAATTTGATGATATCCCTTAGCTAAGTCTAGGGTGAGCAAGTATTGGGCTTTGCCAAGTTTGTCCAATACAGCGTCCATGATAGGTATAGGATACTTATCTGGAACGGTTACTTGGTTTAGTCTCCTATAGTCTACGCAAATGCGGTATTTTTGAATACCTCACTTGTCAATTTTTTTCGGAATCACACATACAGGTGAACTGTATTTGCTTCTGCTTTTCCGTATTATTCCACTTTTTTCCAATTCTATAATTTGATGTCTCACTTCCTCCTCATATTTTGGGGAAACCCTATAGAGTTTTGAGTTAATGTGATGCTCTGTGGTTGTTCTGATATTATGAACTATTGTATTGGCGTTGGTTAACTGATCTCTTTCTTTGAAATATAGTTTTTCATATTTGGACACCGTACTCTAAAAAAGAGTATAGGGGGTCTATTAAGTTTGTCTGAAGCGAAATGTGCGTAACAGGCAGAAGGAGGCGTGGTCGACCCCATGAAAGTCCGTCTGCTCAAGTTTACTTCAAATCTTTGCCACGCCGCTTATCGCCCCCGAAAATTGCAAAAAAATATTTTCACATCACCATAACATGAAAACGACTAGAGCTAGGAAGACCACACATTATGTGTATGGTACCTATCTAACTATCCTCACTAAATTTGGTCTGGATCGGACAAGTATAGCCTATAGCCAAAGGACAAATCGGCCGAAAATTGGCGATTTGTGTGAAGACATGAAGTTTTAGTTTAGCGACTATCATATAGCTCCCATAGGGACAATTGGTCAAAAATACGCTCCAAATATGAGTTTATATGAATAAATTTTGCGTTGGCCAGCAATCGAAGTGAAACTTACACAGAATATTTCTGTCAGTAATATAAACATATTGACTAAGTTTCATCCAAATCGGACAACTATATCGTTTAGCTCCCATAGGGGCAATTGGTTAAAAACACGCTCCAAATAGGAATTTATGTGAATAACTTTTGCGTTGGCCAAGCAATCTTATTGAAACTCACACAGAATATATCTGTCAATAATATAAACATATTGACTAAGTTTCATCCAAATCGGACAACTATATCGTATAGCTACCATAGGGACAATTGGTCAAAAGTACGCTGTAAATATGAATTTGTATGAAAATTTTCTGTGTTTCCCAAGTCATCTGAATTATAATCAAAAGGGGCCGATTACCTAAACGGTTGTACTATTATTATTATTATATCCTCCTGTTAATAATATAATTAAACTGAGTAACGGGTATCCTAAAGTCGCCAGGCGACTATAGCATTCTTTCTTGTTTTTTATATATTTAGTTTTATAATTTTTAAATGCCCCGCAGAAGGCAATTGTCTGCTGCTGCACGATCTCAAAGGCGGAGGGAAAGAAATAGGATAAATATAGAAGACGCGCATTATGCAGATAGAGAGCCAGAGTTGAATTCACAATCTCAAAGAATCCGTAGGGCAGTGAGTGAAAATCGAGTATTAGTACAGATTGGAAATTCTCAGCAGCGTTCACGCCGTAGGAGAAGTGCGCGTTTGAGAGTAACAGAATAGGCAGTAGATAATGACTTTAGGACAGTTGGCGTTGCTTTGCTTTAATTCGTTGCGAACGTTTCGATTGAGCGGGTGTAATCGTGCATCGATATCAATTTTGTCGTCGATTACGATATTAAAATTAAACAAAACGTGATTTTTATTGCGAATATTACAAAACAAAGCTTAGTTTTAATTGCGGTTAGCTTATGTTCGCAGCAGAACAAGCGCTAATGTTAATTAACAGCAGAACAAGCGGCAATGTTAACTAACATTACATTTCACACGATGTATATATCGATAGATCGATGCCTTATATCGATCAACTCAAATTGGTCTGATTTATATTTCGTTTCTCAAGCCAAGCGCACACACATTACATTGTCTTGCGCTAATACTGTCGGATGCAATAAAAAGAGTGAATAGAGAATTGAACACGCGTTTTCTTATTGGTATGCTTTTCTAAGTTTTTAGAGTGCGAACGAAGGGGATGCAAAATAGTATCTCCTCGAAAAATTGGTGACCCCGACGTGATTTTTTTTCTTTTATTTCTCGTTCTCTTTTCACTATTGCCTTTTGCATCAAGTGTTCGTCGATTTGCTAATGCAGATTATTGCGAATCGCCGCAATATCTCATCACGCGATATTATTAACTAAATCAATAATAATATCCAAGCTGTTTCAGTGCAAGCAAGTGCTAAACACAATTTCGGTACAGCAAAACCGCCGCAACACAAGTCGCGCACAAACGGTACACAGCTAGCAGTAATCGGTCTGTTGCTGTGTCTTCTTTATTCGCTTTACTCTTTACGTTTTACAAGTACAGTCCCGCGTGATTCGGTGCGCGTTGACTCATCACAGTGAACATTCGCAAATATGAACGATACGGTGATCGAAGTGAATGCTACAGGCCGCCCTCCCTTGCCACCAAGCGATTTTGACTTTCTTAAAGCAAAATCCACCGGAATTAGGAGGCAACTCAAAGCGCTCAACACATTTCTAATGGAAGAAATGGATTCCTTTGAAGAATCAGATCTACTTGTCCGTCTGGAGACGATAGAGAGTATGAAAGCTGATTTTGAAACCTCTCAATCCAAACTGGAGAGGTTAGATTTGCTTGAGCTATCCAGTGACAACAGAGCCAACTTTTCCCAGCTATACTGGGAGTCCAAGTCAATGATATCACGGAGACTGGAAATGATCGGAAAGTCCCGGTCTAGCTGTGCAAATTCCACAGCACTTACTGATCCTCATCTCAACACAACTCAAACGCATTTTCGCAGACCGCGCTTACCTGAGCTTCAATTGCCTAGGTTCAGCGGTTGCTACGAGGATTGGCCGGACTTCTACGCTATGTTCAGCACTGTGGTCGGCAACGATGAGGATCTCAGTAAGATTGAAAAATTCCAGCACCTGCGTGCTTGTCTGGAAGGTGCTGCTCTAAACACGATAAAATCGTTGGAGCCCTCTAATGCCAATTATGAAAAGGCGTTAGAGCTTCTTGTCAAAAGATTTGATAATAAATTACTACATTTCCAGGCACACATAAGGGCTATTTTTGGGTTATCAGATCTGGAAAGGGGATCAGCACTTAGTTTACGCGAATTGAGCGACGGAATCAATTCACATCTTCGGGCAATTGCTACAATGGCATCAACGTCGGAGCTTGAGGATGGACTGCTCATTCACATCATCGGCCGCAAGCTGGATCATACTACACAGGAAAAGTGGGAGGAATCTCTCCATACGGAAAAACTTCCCAAATGGGTAGATATGGCTAAATTCCTGGAAAAGCGATGCCGCATGTTAGAAAATGTGGAATGTGCAGTGAGCAAAAATCAGATTCCGCAGGTGAGCAAGCATGCATCTAAATCGACCCGAAGCTCTCTCATTGCATCAACGCAGCAAGGAGCTTCAACATGTCCATATTGCAACGCAAAGGATCACTTCCTTTCAAAATGCGCAAAGTTCATAAATCTAACGCCTTATGCTCGTCATAAAGAAGCAAAGCGCATGCATCTTTGTCTCAACTGTCTTCGCAAAGGACATGGCTTGCAGCAATGTAGATCAGGACATTGCAAGCATTGTCAATACAAGCATCACTCGCTCCTACATATGGACGCCAACCCTTCCGTTACAAACACGCCAACTTCTGCAGGGCACGAAATTGTGGGAATTCAGCATACAACAAATTCATCTTCGGTTATTTCTACTGCTACTAATTCTACTCCTGAAACCCCCAAAAATACGCCTGCAGATTATGTGTTGCTGCCTACCGCAATAGTTTATGCCACGAATCGTTTTGGAGAGCTTGTTCCATGCCGTGCATTGTTGGACTCAGCTTCTCAGCTCAATTTTATCACTACGCGATTGGCTAACCAGCTGCAGCTCAAAACGCAGAGATCCAATATTGCCATTTCCGGAATAGGGGAGTCATCGCTATCGTTGGATCAAACTGTTTCTGTCACTGCTCGGTCGCATGACAAGGCCTACGAGGCGTCGTTTTCTGCAGTGGTGACTCGAACAATAACGGATTATCAACCGCATTTTGATTTAAGCATCGACAAATGGAATATACCTAAAAACCTCAAGCTAGCTGATCCATCATTCTTTGAGTCACAACGTATAGATTTACTCCTTGGAGCCGGACTTTTCTTCGATCTCATCTGCGTTGGTCAAATTCGTATTGCTGATAACTTGCCTTCTTTTCAAAAGACCAAACTTGGCTGGATAATCTCTGGTGGCTGTTCTCATCAGTCAAATAGGCATTCAACTTTAGCTGCATTGCGCTCAGCGCCTGAGCGTTCGGTCACAGATGAGCCTCTAGCTGACTTGGTGAAACGTTTTTGGGAAATCGACAGTCTATCTGTAGAAACGCCGTTTGTTTCAGACGAGGATGTCATTGGAGGACAAGCTTGAGCGGAACCCGCAATTGAGGCAGCATTACTCGGCTTTCCTCCAGGAATACATTGATCTTGGGCACATGTCATTAGCAACAAACGATCATAATTTACCTCAGTATTTCCTGCCTCATCATTGCGTTCAGAAGCCTGACAGTACATCAACAAAGTTGCGCGTTGTCTTTGACGGATCGGCAAAAACTACTTCTGGCGCATCATTAAACGACATACTTTTCACTGGTCCCACAATTCAGCCGAAAATCTTTAATACACTCATCCGTTTTCGTCTATTTGAGGTTGCGCTGTGCGGCGATATTTGTAAGATGTACAGGTGCGTTCGTGTTACCCATCCTGACGAGTATTTGCAGAGTATATTGTGGCGGGATACACCAAAGGACAAAATAAGGGCATACAAACTGGATACCGTTACATACGGCACGAAGCCTGCCGCCTTCTTGGCTATACGCGCAATGCATCAGCTTGCAAGTGATGAAGAGGATACTTTTCCATTGGCAGCTACAATCGTTCGAAGGGATTTTTACGTCGATGACCTTATCACAGGAGGAGACTCTGTTGACGAAGTCTCCCGAATCCGTAAGCAGGTCAAGACTATGCTGCTCAAAGGAGGTTTTCCAATACGCAAATGGTCCTCAAACGAGCGAGAAGCGCTCGCTGGCGAATTGGATACGGATCGAGAGAAACTCATGAAGTTTCATGATGGATCCGACATCACAAAAGCATTAGGTTTAGCTTGGGACCCGAGCTCAGATGAGTTACTGTTTAATTTTGCTAACATCGCTCTTGACACGACAGGGAACAAAAGAAGCATTTTGTCAGCTATCGCCAAGTTCTACGACCCTCTGGGATTGATCGCGCCTATAATCACAAAAATGAAAATATTCTTTCAGGCCATATGGAAGGAGAGCTTAGATTGGGACGAGAGCTTGTCGCAATCTCTTCATTCTTCCTGGATCAAGATCGTCGAGCAAATTTCATTTGTCCGCAGCCTCAGGTTTCCGCGCTATGTTATGCACTCCAACGCAAAATGGGAAGTTCATTCTTTCTGCGACGCAAGCATGGTCGCCTATGGCGCATGCGTTTACATTCGTTCCGATCTTAACGACAAGACTGCTATGTGCAAGATCGAGAGTAGCGCCGCTCAAAACGCTTACCATACCGAAATTAGAACTTTCAGCCGCACTCCTGCTTTCGGAACTTCTCGTGAGCTTCTCTCAAAGCTTGCAATTCAAATGCACATACTATTGTTGGTCTGACTCAACAGTGGTGCTAGCCTGGATACGCGAAACACCATCATATTTTAATGTTTCTGTATCCAACAGGGTCTCGCAGATTCAAGAACGAACAAAGGGAATGGCATGGAAACATGTTCCTTCGCAAATGAATCCAGCCGACATCCTATCACGGGGATGCACGCCATCATGCCCGTCACGGAATCAGCGAATGGCCACAAACAGTTGATTACCCAACTGAGCTTCCGGAGCGCCGGAATAAGGCTTTAGTATCTTCTTCTGTACCAGATCTTTCCATGAACTGTAAATTCCAAAACTCTTTTGGGCGACTACAGCGTGTTTTCGCATATGTTGCTCGATTCTTGAGCCTCCTTCGCAAGGAGCATACTCGTAGCAAGGGACCACTCACTACACAGGACGTAAAGAAGGGAACTCATCTGCTCATCAAGAGCATTCAATTGGTTCATTTTGGCAAAGATCGTCAAGCTTTGCTTGCTGGCAAGCCTCTTCAGTCAAAGTGTCAATTTCGATCGCTGCAGCCCTTTCTGGACCCTCAGGGACTAATCCGTGTCGGTGGACGTCTGCAAAACTCGGATCTCGATTTTGAAGCCAAGCATCCGCTTCTGTTGCCTAAATATCATCCGGTTACGGTATCCCTAATAGAGTTTTATCATATCAAATTTCTTCATTCCGGGCCTCAGAGTCTGCTTGCTGCCCTACGGCAAAGGTACTGGCCCATTGGAGGACTAAAAGCGGTCGCATCACTCATCAACAAGTGCGTTAGATGCTTCAGGTTACGCCCTAAGCTGCGCGAGCATGTCATGGCACCCCTGCCAGCGGACCGTGTGCAGCCAAGTGCCACGTTTCACGTCACCGGCATTGACTTCTGTGGACCATTTTACTTCAAATCGGAGATCAGAAACAGGCCTCCGATAAAATGTTACATCAGCGTATTTGTCTGTTTCGCTACCAAGGCAATCCATTTGGAGCTGGTCGAGGATTTATCCACTCCATCATTTATCGCCGCTCTCAAACGATTCATCAGTCTTCGAGGCAAGCCTTATGCCGTTTGGTCCGATAACGCTACGAACTTCGTTGGTGCCAAAAACGAGCTCGCTGAGCTAAGACATCTGTTTCTGAGCGATCCTCACCAAAACCAAGTCGCTGGAAAATGCTTGGCACTTGGAATCAATTGGCATTGTATTCCTCCTCGTTCTCCAAACTTTGGAGGGTTGTGGGAAGCTGCTGTTAAAGCAGCCAAGTATCATTTGTACCGCGTCGTTGGAAACTGTGCTTTTACCTTTCATGAGTTGCGCACTTTGGTATGCCAGATTTCTGCTATATTAAACTCTAGGCCGCTTTGTCCCATTACAGACAATCCAAGTGACTTGCAAGCGCTGACACCTGGGCATTTTCTGTGGGGAAAGGCCAACGTCACCATAGATGAGCCTGACGTCACACACCTGAAGATAGGTTGCTTAAGTCGTTGGCAGCATGTTTGCAGGATACAGCAAGCATTTTGGAGAAGCTGGAGCTCTAGCTATTTGTCCTTATTGCAGGAAAGAAGAAAGTGGCATTCTACCCAGCCCAATCTGCAACCTGGTGACATGGTGCTGCTAAAGGAGGAAAATCAGCCTCCACTAAAATGGTCTCTAGGGCGAGTCGATAGCACAATTCCTGGAGACGATGGTGTTGTGCGAGTCGCCATCATAAGAACGAGCAACGGCCTGGTCAGAAGAGCCTTTAACAAGGTCGCTGTTCTGCCAATCGAGACCACATCAGTTGAAAGCCTTCAGCTCCCAACGGGGGGAGGATGTTCGCAGCAGAACAAGCGCTAATGTTAATTAACAGCAGAACAAGCGGCAATGTTAACTAACATTACATTTCACACGATGTATATATCGATAGATCGATGCCTTATATCGATCAACTCAAATTGGTCTGATTTATATTTCGTTTCTCAAGCCAAGCGCACACACATTACATTGTCTTGCGCTAATACTGTCGGATGCAATAAAAAGAGTGAATAGAGAATTGAACACGCGTTTTCTTATTGGTTTGCTTTTCTAAGTTCTTAGAGTGCGAACGAAGGGGATGCAAAATAGTATCTCCTCGAAACAGCTTAGTTAATATTAATATATTGCCTAAATAAATAATAAATTATTAATATTAAGTGCGTTAGTTCGTGAGTGTGTGTGTGTGTCAATCGATTAACGTCTGTGTGTTATACATCGCGAACGTTCGATTGTCTACGCTCGTGTGGTTTGTGACGTAGGTAGTTCATTCGTAGGATTTCGCGCGATTTTCTGTGCGCGGTTGCTGAAGTAAAGAACCGCATTCGGTTTTAGAGCTAGAAACCGCGCGCGGTAATTTCGTTCGGTTTTCGGTGAACTCGTAGTACTTGTCGCGATACGTTTATTGTTGTAAGTCTTAAGTATTGTCCGATTTTAAATATTAGAAAATTAAATAATTTTCTTTATATAATTATAATATTAATAATATAAATATTTTATCATTTTTATTTAATTTATATTCATAATTTAATTTATTTACTAATTTTAATTTTCTTATTTATATAAATTATATAAAAATCAATTTTATATAATATAATTTATAAAATATATTATTTTTTTTATAAATTTTAAGCAGTATTATTTTATTTTATAGAAGGCAATTGGCTGCTGTTGCTCGTTCTCAAAGGCGTTGGGATAATAATAGGTTAAATAGAGAAGACGCAAAGTATGCAGATAGAGAGCGAGAGTTGAATTCCCAATCTCAAAGAATCCGTAGGGCAGTGAGTGAAAATCGAGTAATAGAACAGATTGGAAATTCTCAGCAGCGTTCACGCCGTAGGAGAAGTGCGCGTTTGAGAGTAACAGAACAGGCAGTAGATAATGACCGTAGGACAGTAAGGAGACGGGATCCCCAGGTTAGGCAGTGCGAACGGGTTTCAGATGCCCATAGCAGGCGAAGTCGTAGGGACAATTCTGAAGAAAGGGATCGGGAACAGGCACCCAATAACTTCCGCAGGAGAGTAAGGAGACAGGATCCACAAGTTAGGCAGAGCGAACAGGCTTCAGATGCCCATCGCAGACGAAGTCGTAGGGACAATTCTGAAGAAAGGGATCGGGAACAGGCAGCCGATACTTCGCGCAGGACAGTTAGGAGAGATGATCCACGAGTTAGGCAGATCGAAAGGGCTTCAGATACCCATCGCAGGCGAAGTCGTAGCGACAATTCTGAAGAAAGGGATCGGGAAGAGGCAGCCAATACTTCGCGTAGGAATATAAGGAGACAAGATCCACAAGTAAGGCAGATCGAGGGGGCTTCAGATGCCCATCGCAGACAGATGAACATGAGTAATCCACAGGTTAGACAAAGAGAGCAAGCAGTAGATACTTTGCGAAGAGCGCAACGTAGACAGGATATTTTGGTTAGGTGAATAGAGCAAGTGCGCAATAGCCAGGCACACTATGAGAGGAGAAAGAATGTAGAAATTAGAATATAAGAAAGAGAAGTAGATAGAATAGCTAGGTCACAGAGTAGAAACGACCCTGTTCCTAGATTAGTTGAAAGAGCTCGAAATACAGCTCAAAGAAGAAGTGCTCGGATAAGAGCACGCCAGATAGCAGTAGATTTAGCTAGATATGTTATTCAAAGAGTTAGTCAGTATAGGAGTAATTCTCAGAATAGAGCAGCAGAAAATCAGCGTAAAGCTTCCCGTAATGAGCAGGCACGAGCGAATGCCATTGAGGAACAGGCACGACCCATTAAGAATAGTTTAGAAAGTTTCATAGCCACTTACAACAAATCAATTAAACAGGGCCCTGACCATGTTTGCATTTGTTGTAAGGGTTTGTGGTTTCATCACCAAATAGACACGATAAGTAGGGAATATATCTTGGAAAATAATGAGTTTAGTGCAGACATTCTGTTTTTCTCCGATCAATTTCGTCCTGTGGACGGCAAGCATTCCATTTGCAACTCTTGTAGCCGTTCAATCAAAGAAGGAAGAAAACCAAATAATTCCATTACCAATGGCCTAGATTTCCCACCACTTCCAGAATGTCTGAAAGATTTACATAGTCTAGAAGAAAGATTAGTTTCTCCGCGGCTGCCGTTTATGATCATAAAGTCTTTAGATTATGATCGCCAAAACAGCATAAAAAGAGCTGTAGTAAATGTGCCAATTCCAGTTGCGAATGTCGTAACTTCGCAGAAGCTGCAAACCCAAATGTAGATGAGAATGCTCCAGTAGAAGAGCAAGAACTTAATCCTGGAGGTGAGGAAACGCTAATGGACAATGTTCCAATCGAGAATTTTGATGGTAGTATATTAGCTATAGCACCTCGGGAAGGACAACGGCCTCTGGACATGATAACTGATTGTGATTCAGAGAAGTTGTCTTTTCCTAAGATTTATGCAGGAGTTAAACGAAATTGTGTTGAAAGCTACACAAAAATTATCAAATCAGACCTTAGGAACAACGATAGAAGGGCTTGTAGGGTAGATAAACTTTTTATAATTTGAAAAAATTTAACTGATTAATATGCGGAATAGTTATATCATTTGCTTGAGAAAGCACAGCGTATCCCGTAGCGTTACAGCTAGGACAGCCTTTAATGATGAAGAAATAGATAGATTAATCCAGTTTGATGAGGGATTTAAAATTTTGAAAGGCATTCGCTCGTCTCTTGCTCATTGGGAAGCAGAGAAGAAGAAGGTTATGGCCATGATACTGCAATTTGGCATACCTTCTTTCTTCATAACGCTTTCTGCTGCAGAAAGCAAGTGGTTAGAACTGATAGTTATTTTGAAGAAAACAGTTAGGAAGGAAGTTCTAACCGAAGAAGAGGCAGCTAGCTTAGAAAGGTCTGAAGTTGTAGAACTTATTAGGTCAGACCCAGTTACTTGTGCTAGGTATTTCGATTATAGGTATAGGCAGCTTTTAAAAGTTATGAAAAAGGATGGAGGCATTTTCGGCCGACATTCTGTATATAAGTATTATTGGCGAGTAGAGTTCCAACATCGGGGTTCAGCACACATTCATGGAATGTTCTGGTTGAAAGATGCCCCTTTGTTTGATGCTAGCAATTCTTCTTCTTGTCCGCTTGTTGTTGAGTTTGTTGATCAGTTCATTACGACGGAAAAAAATCCAAAAATCTTAATGAATTGACAACCTTCATTTTATACCAAACGCATAAGCATACTCCGTCATGCCAGCGTAGTATTAGAAATAAGCAAATCTTTCGTTTTGGTATACCATATCCTCCATTGCCAAGAATAGAAATTCTCTTTCCTCTTCCTGAAGATTGTCCGAATAAGTCAATTCATCAAAACAACTTCGAGAAAATAACCAATTTCTTGAGTTCTCCAGTAAATAGTGAAATTAAGGAATCTCTTAACGATTTTAACAATTTTCTCTCGCAATTAGGCATTTAGTAAGCACTGAGCTTTACAGAAAACATGAGATTAGTATTATTGAGGAATGGTTGGCTTCGCATACATCTGAAGTCGTTCCGTTTATTGCATCAACAGAAGATATAGACGTAGTTAGAGAATAGGGTGATAGAGCTGCAAACCAAAATGTAGAAGAGAATGCTATAGTAGAAGAGCAAGAACTTAATCCTGGAGGTGAGGAAACCTTAATGGACAATGTCCCAATAGAGAATTTAGCTATAGCACCTCGGGAAGGACAACGGCCTCTGGACATGATAACTGATTGTGATTCAGAGGAGTTGTCTTTTCCCAAGATTTATGCAGGAGTTAAACGAAATTGTGTTGAAAGCTACACAAAAATTATCAAATCAGAGCTAAGGAACTATGACAGAAGGGCTTGTAGGGTAGATAAACTTTTTTATAATTTGAAAAATTTAACTAATTAATATTCGAAATAATTATTCCATTTGCTTGAGAAAGCACAGCGCTTCCCGCGTCGTTACAGCTAGGACAGCCTTTAAAGATGAAGAAATAGATAGATTAATCCAGTTTGATGAGGGATTTAAAATTTTGAAAGGCATTCGCTCGTCTCCTGCTCATTGGGAAGCAGAGAAGAAGAAGGTTATGGCCATGATTCGGCAATTTGGCATACCTTCTTTCTTCATAACGCTTTCTGCTGGAGAAAGCAAGTGGTTAGAACTGATAGTTATTTTGTTTGGAAGTTTGGAAGGAAGTTCTAACCGAAGAAGAGGCAGCTAGCTTAGAAAGGTCTGAAGTTGTAGAACTTATTAGGTCAGATCCAGTTACCTGTGCCAGGTATTTTGATTATAGGTTTAGGCAGCTTTTAAAAGTTATGCAAAAGGATGGAGGCATTTTCGGTTGACATTCTGTGTACAAAAATTATTGGCGAGTAGAGTTCCAACATCGGGGTTCACCACACATTCATGGAATGTTTTGGTTAAAGGATGCCCCTTTGTTTGATGCTAGTAATGATCAGTTCATTACGACGGAAAAAAATCCAACAAACGATGAATTGACACCTTTCGTATTATACCAAACGCATAAGCATACTCCGTTATGCCAGCGTAGTATTAGAAATAAGCAAATCTTTCGTTTTGGTATACCATATCCTCCATTGCCAAGAATAGAAATTCTCTTTCCTCTTCCTGAAGATTGTCCGAATAAGTCAATTCATCAAAACAACTTCGAGAAAATAACCAATTTCTTGAGTTCTCCAGTAAATAGTGAAATTAAGGAATCTCTTAACGATTTTAACAATTTTCTCTCGCAACCTCAAATTGGTCTTAGTTTTGAAGATTACATACTTGCTATTAGATCTAGTTTAAACAGACCAAAAATTTTTTTGAAGAGATGCTTCGACGCCATTATGGTGAATGCGTATAACACGCATATTTTGTCAATGCAGAGAGCCAACATAGATATTCAGTTTATATTAGATCCGTATGCGTGCTGCAGTTATGTGATCAATTACATTAATAAGTCGAAAAGAGGTATGTCTAAGCTAACGCGAGAAGCTGTAGAAGAAGCGCGATCAGGAAATTTTAGTATTAGGCAGAAACTGCAGCACATATGGCAATAATTCATAAATGGATCTGAAATATCTACACAGGAGGCAGCTTGTTGCTGTTCAGGGATGTCGTTGCCAGAGAGCAGCAATACAGACGTTTTCATAAACACTGGATTGCCTGACAAATGAGTTCAAATGCTCAAGACGAGGGCACAACTCAGAAGTTTGCCTGAAGACTCTGAAGATATTTTCGAAGTAGGCCTATTAGATCATTACGTTCACCGTCCAGTGATCTAAATAGTTTATGCTTAGCAGATTTTGCGGCATATTATACTTTCAGTAAAACTGGAGGTAGGAATCGCTAAGAATCACAGGATGAGGTCGAAAATGCAGGATTCGAAACAACCGAAGTTTATCCTCTTCGCAATGGTAGCGCATTTGTTGGAGAAAGGCGTAGTCCACGGATAATACGTTATAGGAGATACATCGTTAATCACGATAGGGAGAACTATTTTAGGGAACTAGTAATGTTATATTATCCGTGGAGAAATGAACATGAGGAGCTAATTAGGAGAAATTGCGGAGAGGTTTGCAACCACAATTAGGAGCTTATTGAGTCAAATCGTGGGAAGTTTAATGTTTTAAATGATAGTGAACTAGATGATGCTCTCAGTAGAGTATTAGATGAGAATCAGGAAGAAGAGTTAGGTAATTCAGATGAGCAGGAGAATATAGATAATAGGTTTAGAGCATTAGGTGTAGCAGAAATAGATCCTCAACTTAACATTTTAAATATAGGAAACGTCGAGAATGCAGATGCGCTAAATAGCAACACTGTTCAGTTTGTTAAGTTGCCTGTTTTAATGACATCGTCATGTTTAGAGAAAATTTTATCGTCCCTAAACTTAAAACAGAAAACTTACCTTAACCATGTGTTGCATAATTTTAAAATAGGCAAAAAGGTCTATGAATTTGTAGGTGGTGGAGCAGGTGTCGGCAAAAGCCGACTTATTTCGGTAATATATCAAGCCCTTACAACTAGGTTTAATAATAGAAGAGGCTCAAATCCTGACTCAATTAAAGTTCTTCTGTCCGCTCCAACAGGAAAGGCTGCATTTGGAATAGGAGGTTGTACACTCCACTCAATGTTCAGTCTTCCTATTAATCAGTCCGATCGAATAGGGACCTTATCTGCAGACTTAGTTAATACGCTACATTCGAGATTGATTGATCTCAAATTACTCATTATTGACGAGATTTCAATGGTAGGAGCCAAAATGTTTGGCTTTATCAACCTGAGGCTACAGCAAATTTTCAAAAGTAATCACTTTTTTGGAGGAATACCTGTCATCGTGTTCGGCGATCTCAGACAACTGAGGCCTGTGGGCGACATGTGGATTTTCAGCAACCCTTTGTGCAAGCCTACAGTGAATTACATGGCACACTGTGGGAAAACAACCAAATTAAGTTTGAATTTTTCGAGTTGACGGAAATAATGCGTCAACGAAATGACCAACCAGTTGCTGTAGCCCTTAATAATATGGCATCCGCTCATATGACTAGCACAGATATTGAGCTTATTACATCAAGGGTTGTAAGGGAAGATATTATACCAGAAGATGCTATTCATATTTTTCATTCCAACGCCGAAACAAAATTCATAGAACACTTTAAAACTGAATTGCGACTTTTCAATATTGTTCTAATGCTGAGGATTTTATAAAAGGCAGTAATTTAGGTAAGGCAAACAAGGCCCGCATTCTTGAATCCGTTAAAGGACTCAAAACTTCAAAAACCCAGGGTTTGTGTAGTTCACTCATTTTAAAGAATACAGCAATATATATGATGACTGTCAACATAGATACGTTAGATGGCTTAGTGAATGGAACAACAGGAATACTTAGGCAAATAGATTTAGACTCAAACAGTCATCCAATTCTTTTATGGGTAGATTTCATTGAGGAAAGAGTAGGAAAAGAATAACGTTTAAAGTATAGAAATCTACCCAATCCATTGTGGACCCTAGAAGCGAAAACTGTTAGGAGTTTTCAGTATAGGAAAATGAAAATGTCACGATAGATCGCAAACAGTTTCCGATCGTAACTGCTGAAGGTATAACTATCCATAAAAGCCAGGGTGCAACCTTTAATAAGGTGGTGGTCCACGTATCCGATGGCTTAGATAGAGCAGCTTTATATGTAGGCTGTAGTAGAGCGACAAGTGCAGCTGGACTGTTTATAGTAGCCAATTTCAACCCTCCGAGGCCTCTCCAAGGTCGAAATGTAGTTCAGGAAGAGTTAGAAAAATTACGCTCCATTAAGATACTTAGTACGCATTTCGACTACTTAGTAAATAGTTCCAATTTTGAAATAATTTTACACAATGTCCAAAGTCTGCACTGTCATCTTAAAAGTGTTCAGTGTGACAAGGTAATGCTCCATGCATCTATGCTTTGTTTTGGTGAAGGCTCGACCTTCCCAAATGAGACTTATGAAGTCCCAGGATATAGGATTGCTGTACGTTTAGATTGTTTAAGTGAAGGTAGGACTCGATCACAAAGAGGCATTCTTGTTTTCGTCGTGAACGAACTTTTTGAGAATTTTAGTGTTTGTTCTATAGGTCGCAATATTGATAGTTCGCACGTATTCGAGTACGCTGTTTTAAAGTTTAAGTCTATAGGTATTTTGATAGTTTATAAAAGCCCCCATTACTCGTTACCTAAATTTAGAAGTGAGTTTGAGGATTTATTTTTTAGAGTAAAGAGAAATTTTAGGTAGTGAAGTGGTAATTTAAGGAGATTTTAATTTATGTCTAAGCACTCTCACTTAGGCTAGGGAAACGTATGAAAGTTTAAATAGGAAGGGATTTAGATCTCTTTTAGATTTGAAAATGTCCACAATACGTGACGATACACACATCGACTGGGCATTTTCAAATGTGTCGCTTGGCCAAGCCAGCGCAAAAACCTTTGAGACAGTCCACAGTATTCACGACGCGATTTCGGTAAGCATTTTAGGGTTGTAAGAAGATAGGTCGGGAAATGTTTTTTATTTTTTTTTTTCGCGCTGGAACATGGAAATTTTTTAATTTTTCAAAAACTTACTAATTTTAAGTCGACTCGAAGACCTATTACTAAGATCTTATTGCATCGCAATGACCTCCACGTGGTGTTCCCTGGATAGCTATTTATGTTTAAATAACTAACTCGAGCGGCGAACTGTACAAGTAATCGGGCGTGTTCGATTATACTTTGTTATTTTATAATACTTGGATACCGATATTAATAATTTAATAATCCAGTCGGGAATAAAATGCAAGCAGAGAATATTATACCGTCGGGCGAGCTCGACTGTACTTTTCTTTCTTGTTTATAATACCTTTAGTCTCAGCTAATGGCTTAAAGAAGTAAGAATATAGGCACCCAGTAATGTTTGTTTTTAAGCGCCGGCTTTGGTGCAGCCGTCAATAAAATCATTGAACAATCCGTAGGTCAATAGGCTTTACGATGTGAATCAGAGACATACTCATTAACTCTAGTAAACTTAAAGAGCGATCAAGAAAAGGGACTGATTTACGCTGACGGACGTGTTTTTAATCGCTTCTATTTATTTTCAAGTTTTCCTCACATGAACACTTAATTTTGTTTAATATTTCTGGGTTAATCCCTTTGTAACATAGTGTTAGACATCGGTTGTATAAGCGATTAAAAACACGTCCGTCAGCGAAAGCGAGTCGATGCGAATGTTCGATGTTCCATGTTCGTCTGTCCATCTGTCTGTCTGTCTGTCTGTCCGTATGAACAAACAGATTTCAGAGATGGTAACAGCTACAAGTTTAAACTGGGTCTCTATCGACTCAATATTAAGTCAGTCAATACAAGAATCATTTTTTTCGATGCCACGCCCCATTCGCCCACAATGAGCAAAAAACTAGACACACCTCGTAAAAAATTTATGTTTTGGGCGAATATCTCAGTAACTATGGCACTTAGGAACACCAATTTTGGTACGTAGGTTCCTTGAGACGGCATAAATGCTTGTTTTTTTTAAATTTAAAACTGCCACGCCCCCTTTTCCCACAAGAAACCACTAGAAACTTTCTTCCCCTTTCTCTTCAACCCTGTACTACTAACTTTGCTGTCCATAATCCTTTCCGAATATTGTGTAGTAACTACAATAAACTTTCTCGAGTTGTAGGTAGTTCTACTTCTATCCCTTTCATTAGAGATTCTATTCTTTCTCACCTTAATCTTAATTAAGATCTTGCCATCTTATCGTAGTAGACTACTGCTATTAAATCTTCCTTCTTTGTCTGATCGTAGGACAGTGCTCGGTGTAATTTTCCTACACAAACTAATCATCGGCGAAATTGATTCCACTGAATTAATTAGCCAGATTAATTTCGCTGTGCCGATCAGACCCACTAGAAACTTTTCTTCCCCTTACTCTTCAACCCTGTACTACTAACTTTGCTGTGCATAATCCTTTCCGAATATTGTGTAGTAACTACAACAAACTTTCTCGAGTTGTAGGAGGTTCCACTTCTATCCCTTTCATTAGAGATTCTATTCTTTCTCACCTTAATCGTAATTAAGATCTCAATTATATAGTTTACATACATAAATTATTATATATTTTTTCGTACTGTAATGTTTTGTCATATTGTAATGTATTTTTATTATATTGCTATCGTTTTTGATTAATAAATCCGTTTCGCGTTTTCGTTGCCGTACGTTATGCGGTGTGCCCCTCGGTCGGTTGGGCGGGAGGTGGTTGCATTATTTGCAGGGTTCCGCGCGTTAACAAGCACGTTGCTTGGTGTTGTTGGACCACTTGAATGTAAAATATATTTACAAAAGGGACGGATTTAAAAAATTGATCTCAACTGACCTCAATAAAGAAAGGCAGTGAAATGTTTTAACAGCGATTGATATACTTTTTTGTCCTCAGTTATTCAAGCTGTATGGTTGCTTGTGATAGTGACCCCCAAAGCAGGTGGGCTGCACGTATACAGTAACTGGTTTGGCTTCCCCTTCGGTGCGCTCCAAGGAAATACACATATATTTATTTATAGAAAATAAAAACGGAGTGAAATTAGATTCATTTTGAAGGTTAGTTCTAAACGCTGGGTAAAAAATTGACACACGGAGCTCTAAAAAGAGAGGGAAACAATGAAAGAAAGAGAAAATGAGGGAGAGACCGAGTAGTTATAATACAGGCAACCGGGGTGAGGCTCTGGTGTTTAATCAGCAAACCTGAATCTAAGAATATTTGTTACGCCTGATGTTCCCCGGTTTAAACACAAACCACCTGCACCTGCCTTAATAAATATTTTGTCCCCATCTCCAAATGCAGTAGTTAGTAGGGATGACAATTTCACTTTACCCTCTGAAGTTATCCCTACAAACCCCGAAGTTTTAGTTTCTGATTCGTTGGCTGTCAACAATGTTGCAGTTAATGAACCAATTAATGAGTCAATCACTGCTGTCGCTTCCACGGAAGTAACTACAGTGTCTAATTAAAAGACTCTTTTAGGAGTTCCGCCAAAAAAGCAAATATTTGTTTCCAGGCTTGGCCCCTGATACCACATCGGATGATGTCAAGGCCTTTAAAAATTCCAGTTCTTGTATCTTCGGGAAATTTCCTCTTTTAAAGTAAGTGTTCCTGCCAAATATTTCAGCTCAATTTGCTGTAAAGAATTTTGGCCAGACCACCTAATAATAAAAGAATATACAGCGAAGAAAAGAAATCGGACTCTGATTGCACTGCCTCCTATATCTGTTTCGGCCTCTGATGCCGGAAAAAACTAACTTCCTCCCTCTCATTTGCCTACCAAAATGTTAGAGGTCTTTGTAGTAAGCTAAGTATTAACTATTTAAATAGTCTGTCGTTTCATTTTCAAGTCGTGGCCTTTCCGAAACATGGTTAAGGCCCGATATTCTTAACTCTGAAATTCTATCCAATAAATTCTCTATCTATAGAAAAAATCGTACATCTCGCCGCGGTGGTGGTATGCTTATTGCCGTTGATGTTAACTTATACTCTTTAGAAGTAATAATCAATGGCTCTGTAGATATTGAATTTGTTGCTATTAAGTTTTGCCTAAATAACATTAGTGTTTTCATAACCTGTCCATATATTCCTTCATCTTCTGACTCTTCTCTTTATTTATTAAATTTTTCAGCTATTAAATCAGTTTTCTCTATGCTATCCGATCGCGATTTTCTTGAAGTTTTTGGCAGGATCTACATGGACTTCGTGTCCTGACTCTGCCGTATTGATCCCTACGACCCAGCACGATTTTTTTAACGGTTTGTTTGGGATCTCATTGTTTCAGATCAATTCTATCCCAAACTCATTAAATAGAATGCTCGATTTAATTTTTGTTTGGGATCCATCCTGCTTTTCTGTTTCCCGTATCACTCCCTTATCCTATCCTGAAGATCCTTATCATCCGACTTTGAAGGTGTTGATTGATTTACCTGTTAAGGTGACCAGTACTAGTAGTAAATCTACTAAGCGTTCTCGTCAGTTTCAGAAACCGATTTTAACAGGTTAAATGAAGTGTTATCTGAGACTGACTGGTCCCAGCTGTTCATGTGTAGAGATATGGAAGTGCAATCACAATATTTTATTATACTTTGAATTCAATACTTGATGTCTGTGTTCCGGTTCGTGTGCCAACTAGGTCCAACAACCCTGTTTGGTTTACCCGCGAGTTAACATTGCTTAAAAATAGGAAGTCGAGACTTTATAAGAGATTCAGGGAAACTGGCTCTTCCATGTATCTCTCTCGTATAACTGTATACTGTGGATTTCGAACTATTTAAGTTCTAGAACACAACAGGTGTATTTTAATGAAACACTATCTAAGTCTGTCCAAGTTACTTCGGGCGTTGCACAAGGTAGCCATCTTGGTCCTTTTTTATTTATTTTGTTTATAAATGATCTGCTCATGTATGCCGATGACGTTAATCTCTGTATATCGGCCACTGAGTCGCTCCTTGGAACCAGGCTACAATCCGATCTTTATAGCTTTCAAACCTGGTGTCAAGCTAATCTTTTAAATCTTAACTATAGTAAGTGTAACGTAATGTCCTTCAGCAGGCGACTCCCCTTTCTAAACAATTATATTCTCAGTGGCAACTCCCTTCACAGAACTGAGTCGGTCATTGATTTGGGTATCCTTATGGATCCAAAGCTCATAAAGCGCTGGTCGAAAGAATTTAACGATCCCTATATAACAAAAACACTTTTCACCACCTTGGTACGTCCTATTCTTGAATATGGATCCTGTATTTGGTCTCCCCAATACAGGATTCATCAATATAGAATAGAATCAGTACAAAAACAATTCCTTCTTTTTGCCCTTAGGGCCCTTAATTGGGATACTAACATACGCTTGCCATCTTACCGTAGTAGACTACTGCTATTAAATCTTCCTTCGTTGTCTGATCGTAGGACAGTGCTCGGTGTAATTTTCCTACACAAACTAATCAACGGCAAAATTGATTCCACTGAATTAATTACCCAGATTAATTTCGCTGTGCCGATCAGACCCACTAGAAACTTTCTTCCCCTTTCTCTTCAACCCTGTACTACTAACTTTGCTGTCCATAATCCTTTCCGAATATTGTGTAGTAACTACAACAAACTTTCTCGAGTTGTAGGTAGTTCTACTTCTATCCCTTTCATCAGAGATTCTATTCTTTCTCACCTTAATCTTAATTAAGATCTTAATTATATAGTTTACATACATAAATTATTATATATTTTTTTCGTACTGTAATGTTTTGTCATATTGTAATGTATTTTTATTATATTGTTATTGTTTTTGATTTATCAATCCGTTTCGCGTTTTCGTTGCCGTACGTTATGCGGTGTGCCCCTCGATCGGTTGGGCGGGAGGTGGTTGCATTATTTGCAGGGTTCCGCGCGTTAACAAGCACGTTGCTTGGTGTTGTTGGACCACTTGAATGTAAAATATATTTACAAAAGGGACGGATTTAAAAATTGATCTCAACTGACCTCAATAAAGAAAGGCAGTGAAATGTTTTAACAGCGATTGATATACTTTTTTGTCCTCAGTTATTCAAGCTGTATGGTTGCTTGTGATAGTGACCCCCAAAGCAGGTGGGCTGCACGTATACAGTAACTGGTTTGGCTTCCCCTCCGGTGCGCTCCAAGGAAATACACATATATTTATTTATAGAAAATAAAAACGGAGTGAAATTAGATTCATTTTGGAGGTTAGTTCTAAACGCTGGGTAAAAAATTGACGCACGGAGCTCTAAAAAGAGAGGGAAACAATGAAAGAAAGAGAAAATGAGGGAGAGACCGAGTAGTTATAATACAGGCAACCGGGGTGAGGCTCTGGTGTTTAATCAGCAAACCAGAATCTAAGAATATTTGTTACGCCTGGTGTTCACCGGTTTAAACACAAACCAGTTTTATAATCGACCCCCACTTATTCCTTATAATTTTCGAAGGACACAAGTGAGACACAAACCAGTTTTATTACCGACCCCAACTGGATCCTCTTAATTCAGCTGTCCTAGCAAGTGAGACACAAACCAGTTTTACTATCTATCTCAACTAAATCCTGATAATTTAGCTATGATACAGGTGAGACACAAACAAGTTTTTTATCGACTCATACTGGATCCTAATAATTAAGCTAGGAGAAATGGAAATGAAGTTTTTTTTTTCTCGGCCACAAACCGTGTCTCCCTATTTTACCCATATTTTCCCTTTTCACCGCTAGATGGCGCTAAATATTCCTACACACCGCTGGTTGGCGCTTATCCGCTTAAACAGAAATTTACTACGTTACCCTATTCTATCTTCTTCAATTACAGTAAAGTAAGTGAGGACTCGGCTGCTTCCGATCCCTTTGTCAACTTTTTTCAATCTACGTACAATCCAAGTTTGCTTACTATCTTCTCTTACCCCTTCAAACTCTTTCATTTATATCACTAAAAAATGAATACTTTTTACAGTTTGCGGGGCGTGGCAAAAGTTTGAAATAAACTTGCACTGCGTAAACTGCGACGGACTTTCATTCCAAATTTGGTAGTTCTTGTAGTTTAGAAGATCTAGGTGTTCATACAGACGGACGGACAGACGGACAGACAGACAGACGGATAGACGGACATTTCTATATCGTCTAGGGTGTTGATGCTGATCAACAATATATATACCTTTGGGGTCGAAAAAGCCTCCTTCTGCCTGTTACGCACATTTCGCTTCAGACAAACCTAATAGACCCCTATACTCTTTTTATACTCTCTGCAAGAGAGAGTATATTGGGTTTGTGAAAAAAAAAAGTATGTAACAGGTGTATATATTCTTGATCAGCATCACAAGCCGAGTCGATATAGCCATGTCCGTCTGTCTGTCTGTCTGTCCGCATGAACAAACAGATTTTAGAGATGGTAACAGCTACAAGTTTAAACTGGGTCTCTATCGACTCAATATTAAGTCAGTCAATACAAGAATCATTTTTTTCGATGCCACGCCCCGTTCGCCCACAATGAGCAAAAAACTAGACATACCTCATAAAAAATTGATGCTGTGGGCGAATATCTCAGTAACTATGGCACTTAGGAACACCAATTTTGGTATGTAGGTTCCTTGAGACGGCATAAATACTTCTTTTTTAAAAATTTAAAACTGCCACGCCCCCTTTTCCCACAAGAAACCACTAGAAACTTTCTTCCCCTTTCTCTTCAACCCTGTACTACTAACTTTGCTGTCCATAATCCTTTCCGAATATTGTGTAGTAACTACAATAAACTTTCTCGAGTTGTAGGTAGTTCTACTTCTATCCCTTTCATTAGAGATTCTATTCTTTCTCACCTTAATCTTAATTAAGATCTTGCCATCTTATCGTAGTAGACTACTGCTATTAAATCTTCCTTCTTTGTCTGATCGTAGGACAGTGCTCGGTGTAATTTTCCTACACAAACTAATCATCGGCAAAATTGATTCCACTGAATTAATTAGCCAGATTAATTTCGCTGTGCCGATCAGACCCACTAGAAACTTTCTTCCCCTTACTCTTCAACCCTGTACTACTAACTTTGCTGTGCATAATCCTTTCCGAATATTGTGTAGTAACTACAACAAACTTTCTCGAGTTGTAGGAGGTTCCACTTCTATCCCTTTCATTAGAGATTCTATTCTTTCTCACCTTAATCGTAATTAAGATCTAAATTATATAGTTTACATACATAAATTATTATATATTTTTTTGTACTGTAATGTTTTGTCATATTGTAATGTATTTTTATTATATTGCTATCGTTTTTGATTAATAAATCCGTTTCGCGTTTTCGTTGCCGTACGTTATGCGGTGTGCCCCTCGGTCGGTTGGGCGGGAGGTGGTTGCATTATTTGCAGGGTTCCGCGCGTTAACAAGCACGTTGCTTGGTGTTGTTGGACCACTTGAATGTAAAATATATTTACAAAAGGGACGGATTTAAAAATTGATCTCAACTGACCTCAATAAAGAAAGGCAGTGAAATGTTTTAACAGCGATTGATATACTTTTTTGTCCTCAGTTATTCAAGCTGTATGGTTGCTTGTGATTGTGACCCCCAAAGCAGGTGGGCTGCACGTATACAGTAACTGGTTTGGCTTCCCCTTCGGTGCGCTCCAAGGAAATACACATATATTTATTTATAGAAAATAAAAACGGAGTGAAATTAGATTCATTTTGAAGGTTAGTTCTAAACGCTGGGTAAAAAATTGACACACGGAGCTCTAAAAAGAGAGGAAACAATGAAAGAAAGAGAAAATGAGGGAGAGACCGAGTAGTTATAATACAGGCAACCGGGGTGAGGCTCTGGTGTTTAATCAGCCAACCTGAATCTAAGAATATTTGTTACGCCTGGTGTTCACCGGTTTAAACACAAACCAGTTTTATAATCGACCCCCACTTATTTCTTATAATTTTCGTAGGACACAAGTGAGACACAAACCAGTTTTATTACCGACCCCAACTGGATCCTCTTAATTCAGCTGTCCTAGCAAGTGAGACACAAACCAGTTTTACTATCTATCTCAACTAAATCCTGATAATTTAGCTATGATACAGGTGAGACACAAACAAGTTTTTTATCGACTCATACTGGATCCTAATAATTAAGCTAGGAGAAATGGAAATGAAGTTTTTTTTTTCTCGGCCACAAACCGTGTCTCCCTATTTTACCCATATTTTCCCTTTTCACCGCTAGATGGCGCTAAATATTCCTACACACCGCTGATTGGCGCATATCCGCTTAAACACAAATCTACTACGTTACCCTATTCTATCTTCTTCAATTACAGTAAAGTAAGTGAGGACTCGGCTGCTTCCGATCCCTTTGCCAACTTTTTTCAATCTACGTACAATCCAAGTTTGCCTACTTTCTTCTCTTACCCCTTCAAACTCTTTCATTTATATCACTAATAAATGAATACTTTTTACAATTTGCGGGGCGTGGCAAAAGTTTGAAATAAACTTGCACTGCGTAAACTGCGACGGACTTTCAATCCAAATTTGGTAGTTTCTGTAGTTTAGAAGATCTAGGTGTTCATACAGACGGACGGACGGACAGACAGACAGACGGAACAAACAGATTGTAGAGATGGTAACAGCTGCAAGTTTAAACTAGGTCTATATCGACTCGATATTAAGTCAGTCAATACAAGAATCTTTTTTTTTTCGATGCCATGCCCCATTCGCCCACAATGAGCAAAAAACTAGACATACCTCGTAAAAAATTGATGTTTTGGGCGAATATCTCAGTAACTATGGCACTTAGGAACACCAATTTTGGTATGTAGTTTCCTTGAGACGGCATAAATGCTTCTTTTTTTTAAATTTTAAACTGCCACGCCCCCTTTTCCCACAAGAAATAAAATAATTTGCAAACTTCGATGACGATTTTAAGGCAAATTTTCTTATCGTACAGTATTATTATTTCACATTCGTTTGAAGACAAAATATATCAAACTATCCTGAAAGTTGCATATAAATCGGACTATAAACAAAAGAGCTAGACACGTAACAAAGTTTATAATTTAATGCCATTTCACTGCATGTGTGCAAGCGAGACAGAAACATACAAACATGGCAGCGCTGCCCGCGAATGCTGGCTGTGCCAACCAATTGTGTATGTATTACATATACACACATACATATGTGCGTGCATACTTATAATGTCAAATGCATATGTGCATAAATACAACCAGATGTTTTTGTTTCAACGTCTTTTACTGCAATTACTATCAGTTGATATTCTCGGATACGGATTTTATTAAAATGATCGAGAATAAAATGCAGAGAGTATTCTACGGTCGGGCGTGCTCGACTGTACTTTTCTTTCTTGTTTAGAGTACGGAGTCTAAAAATGGTAACAGCTTCATCTTTTCATCTATTGCGGCTGCCTACGAATGCCATCGATCGGAAGAGGTGATAATCGAACAGAGCAGTATCTGGAGAGAAGGTAGGATTTCCCATTGATAGGTTTTAACGAACTTGGTAACGTGAGGCCGAGCGTTGTCATGCTGTAGAATCACTTTTCATGCCTCTCCGCAAATTGCGGCCACATCACGCGCAGTTCTCGGCTAAATAGCATGCAATCGCTTGGAATTGGATTAGCGGGTACCTCCTAATAATGAAGTAAGCTTTTCTGGGGTTTGTCTTCAAATGATTTTGAAATTACAATACTGTACGATAAGAACATATGCCTTAAAATCGACATTGAATTTTAAAAATTATTTTATTTCTTAAGAAAAGGGGGCGTGGCAGTAACAAATTTTTAATGTCTTTATATTTATGCCTTCATTAGGAACCTGCATACCAAAATTGGTGTTCATATGTGCCATAGTTACTGAGATATGCGCATAAGACATAACTTTTTTACGAGGCGTGCTTAGATTTTTGGTTATTGTGGGCGAATGGGGCGTGGCATTGACTGACTTAATATCGAATCTCTAAAATCTGTTTGTTCATACGGATAGACAGACAGACGGACAGATAGACGGACAGACGGACATGGCTATATCGACTCGGCTTGTGATGCTGATCAAGAATATTTATACAAAATATTTATATATTAATACAAAATCTTGATGCTATGAAACTATCGCCTTCAGTGGCGCGAAAACAAACTTAAATATTAAACAATATTCCATTCTTAAAACTATTAATTAATAATAAAAAACCAAAATTATAATGTAAGGCGGTCAATTTTGGGGCCGCCTTAACCCCCCTCGGCTCTTTCTCCGCAGAGTTGATCATCACCGCTCCTACTCTGGTGATGATCACGCTCGAAATGCTCTCGCCGTCGTCCAGCTTAAAGCGCGTGCGGCGGCAGTTGCTCCCTTCTGTGGTCGCTATCTCCTGCTGCAGTATCGTCCATTGCGTTGACTCTCGTGACGCGCCACCCTCGCTGCCGTCTTGGTTTGCCTCGCCTTCATCGGGTGGATCTGAGTGTTCCCCATCCATGCTTTAAACGGTTAAGCGGCTTTAAAGCGGTTAAATTGGCCACCGTTTTCTTACGATCGCCTTGGCGGGCGACCGCCCGGTAGGGCCTTCCATATTTGGGGCCAGTTTGGCCTCGAAACCCTCGGCCGCATAAGACAGTTGGTGTTGCCTCAACCAGACCACATCTCCAATCCCAGGGCACCCGGGAGTGACTTCCTCGTTCGCTTCCTCCACTTCCATCCTCCGTACTCCAGGTGAAGACGCTGTTCCAGCCTTCGGGGACCTGTTTCCGCCCTTCGTTGCCTGTTCCTCCGATCCATTCTCCTCGTTCGCTTCCTCCATATTCATCCTCCGTACTCCAACATCCTTAATAATACGCTTTCTCCGGCGAAGCTGACCTTCAATTTAAGCGCCCCCGTCACATCCAAAGCAGACCCATCCGCCAGCCGGATTCGCGCGCGCTCCTTCACTACATCTCCTCGTACTCCGCACTTCTTCACCCAATCTCCGCTGATGAAGCTCCTCGTCGCCCCTGTGTCAACCGTGGCCGAAATCTCACGGTCACCTATGGACACCATCGCGGCGATCTGGCTTCCCTCCATCGTCAATGGAGAACTCCTTGCCGGAATTCCATGTCGCCGGCGTCGCCACCCTTCCGGGTTGGGGGACGCCTCTGGTCGTTTCACACTCTCGTGCGCTCGCAGCACTCCCAACTGCTCCTGCCTAGTACGCCGCAGACCCGGCAGAAGGTGATCCTCGCATTCCCGAGCGAAATGCTCCCTTTGTCCACATCGATGGCACGCTCTACGCGGAGGAGTTTTCGTAATCTGGTCCTCTAAACGCTCGAAGTACCGGGGAGGCAGGAAAAACTCCAAAAATTCCCTCCGGAAAACAGCCCAAGATGTGTCCCTCAATCCACTCATGAGGAACCATGTAGCGGCCTTTCCGCTCAGCGCCTCGCTTACGGCTCCTGGCATATATGCGAGATCAATCCCATATGTTCTCGCTCGTTGCTCGTACCGCATGTCCCATTTTCGCACCTGGTCCGCCACGCTCCTCAATGACCGGGAATCCTCATAAACGGGCCACATGGGTTCTTGAGGCCTTTCATGCACGCCATCGCAATCCGGTGGCCTAGAGACATCTTTGTTGCGTCCGTTTACATCTTCCAGCCGGATCTTCGGCGGGAATCTAGCATCCGCTGATGATGGTACCCACGATGGCCGCTCCGCTTGCCCGTACAGACGTGCACCCCGTAGGTCGGGCTCTGACCATTGCCGCGATCTGGTACCGACGCCAAGCAACGCGCCTATCCGAGACGGCTCTTGAATCCTGGCATATTGAGTCTCCGGATCCGCGTCGTGGGGAGCCAGAATTGTTATTGTCACCATTTGATTATTTATAATGTGTGCTTTAATTCTGTCGAATAGGAATGTCTAATAAAAATGAAAAGTTCGTGCTAGGTGTTATGTATGGGTACATATGTGTCTACATATGTCACTTTCCCAACTTTAAGAAATGAGCCTGTCCTTAGGCGGATAGTTTTGGATAAAGTGTTGGGTCTATTAGCATATTTTCAGTTTCATTTTTGTTTTCATTTAGTTCAATATCATTTTCAATATTTGATTCTATGTTTGGGGTAGATTCTTTTTGGTTCTTATAATTTACAATAATTTTTCTTGGGATATTTTTATATTTAAAGATAATGTACATAATTAATGCGATTAAAATATTATTAAAGTGGTTGTATGTAGTAATTATTTGAAACGTGTTATACAATTGTTTGCTGTAAAATAATTTCGTTAGTTTGGACATATGACAATGGTTCTAATTTGGTTACATTATTTTTAATGTAAATAATTTGTGTGTAATCAAACATAGTATTAATATTTCATCGAATTGGATTCAACAATTTAGGGCTTTATCATATTATTTCTTTCAATAATTATTTCTCTATTGATACAATTATGATTCAGTACAGTTTTAGGTAAGTTTCAAGATAACATAATATTTGGTTCTACTTACTTAATTACATAGTTTTTATGTATTTTTGAATATCTACATTCTGTTTTTTTTTTTGGTTTAATATTCCAGTAATACATTTGTTCATTACTAAATCTTTACTAGTTGCTGTAAATGCTTTATTATTTTGTATGTAGTAACTGTCTTGTATAACTTCGGTTAAAATGGTTTTATTGTCGTCAGGGTAAGGAATAATGTCAAACTGTGCGGTATTTATAATTTCACGTGGAATATGTAAAATGATTAAAATTTTGTTAGTAGTTGTGTTTAACCAAGTGGATGTTTTATTATATTTTTACCGTTAAAATGTGATAGTGAGTCATATTTTATTAATTTAGGGTTGAATATACCAAGCCTGGTTAGTTGCATTCCTAGCTCAATGTCTTCAATGTATTCTGTGAATTCTTGTACATTGAAAATTAATAATTCAAGTCTTTGATCTACCTCATGGGTGAAACTTAAACTGTTCATTACTTCTATTCCTCTATTAACTGCTTTTATTACTTCATTTAATTCATTAGCTTGAACACTATTTACTGAAAGATTATCTATTTTTCATTGCAATTCTTCTTTGTCTTCTTGGTTTAAAGTTCCGAAAAAGCCAGAGAAAAAGCCAAAGCCATTGAGCAAACAAACCTTTTTGAAGGGTCATGAATCAGTCATGAATGAGATGAAATGTTTCATCGGTCGCCTAATCGGCTACCAAATAAAGGCTCAAATTGTTTAAACGAGAAGAATCACTCAATATTGAGAGCAAAATTTCTGTCATGTTCGTGCAAGTGTCAACAAGATAGAAAAGTACAGTCGAGCACGCCCGACCGTAGAATACTCTCTGCATTTTATTCCCGATCATTAAATAAAATCGGTATTCGGGTATATCAATTGAAAGTACTTGCACCAAAACACGTTGAAACAAAAACATCTGATTGTATGTATACACATACATATACATTTGACATTATAATTATGCACGCACATATGTATGTGTGTATATGTAATACATACACAATTAGTGTGAAATAATAATACTGTTCAATAAGAACATATGCCTTAAAATCGGCATCGAAAATTGAAAGTTATTTTATTTCTTGTGGGAAAAGGGGGCGTGGCAGTCGACAATTTTTAATAACGATGCATTTATGCCGTCTCAAGGAACCTACATACCAAAATTGGTGTTCCTAAGTGCCATAGTTATTGAGATATTCGCGCGTGGCATCGGAAAAAAAAAAGATTCTTGTATTGACTGACTTAATATTGAGTCGATTGTGACTAAATTCAAACTTGTAGCTGTTACCATCTTTGAAATCTGTTTGTTCATATGGACAGACAGACAGACGGACAGACGGACATGGGTATATCGACTCAACTTCTGATGCTGATCAAGAATTTATATACTTTATGGGGGTCGGCCACGCCTCGTTCTGCCTGTTACGCACATATCAAAAGGAATAGATTAGGTAGGGTATAGAACGGCAACCCGCGAGCGACAAACCACCGGCAGAGCAGCGGTAAAACCAACGACGCACACACACAACGAAATTACATGGAGATCGACATCGAAAGAAAACGCAAAACAGACGAAACCATGGCGACGCCGCACAGCAGAAAACAACGACGCCGGCAGCGAAAGAGAGCAAGCTACAGAGGGAGAGTCAGCAGCCAGACAGCAGACGAAACAATTGCGACGCCGCACAGCAGAAAACAACGACGCCGGCAGCGAACGAGAGCAAGCGACAGAGAGAGAGAAGCAGCAGCGAAGCAGCGGACGAGACCGATAGCGAGCGACACAGCAGCAAAGCAGCGACGCTGGCAGCAAGCAAGAACAAACAGAGGGAAGCAGAACATCGTGACGTCGACAGCCAAAGCGAGACGCAAAACGGCACGCGACAAATGAGAGCGCGCTGCCGCTGATCTTGCTGGCAGAGGAAGCTTAGAAGCGATTAGCATAATTTACGCACGTTCACTTGGTTTTTCACCACCGAAACGAGAGGACGGAGAAACATGCGTGAGCAGGTAAGCGTGGTTGCCGGCTAGGGAGATTAGGTTAGGTCAGGTTTTCGTGAGACGGTGCGCGGAGTGCTAGACAATAAGTGAAATAAAATTAGAGAATAAACTCAACAGTGCAACGAAAATTACACGGCTTAGTAATTTCATAATCCACCTACGACGGCGCACAGTGGGACGAGTAGACAAATTACTGCGTTTTACGCGTATATTTGTCGACAATAGAGACAGTGGAATCTAGCACGTTTTACGTGCAGACAGCCAAAGACAACACACAGTGGGACGAGTAGACAAATTACTGCGTTTTACGCGTATATTTGTCGACAACAGAGACAGTGGAATCTAGCACGTTTTACGTGCAGACAGCCAAAGACAACACACAGTGGGACGAATAGACAAATTACTGCGTTTTACGCGTATATTTGTCGACAACAGAGACAGTGGAATCTAGCACGTTTTACGTGCAGATCGCCATCGACGACGCACAGTGGGACAACTAGGCAAATTACGGCGTTTTACGCGTATATTTTCCGACATAACGAACAGTGAAATCTAGCGCGTTTTACGCGCAGATAACCATCGACGACGCACAGTGGGACATAGCCCGTTTTACGTGGACCTATGTATCATACCGGGATTCCTCATCGTTGGTGTGCCAAATAAACTCTTTTCCACGCAGTTGTATTTTGCCCTAAAATAGTCGCTAATTTCATCGCAGCGTCTATTTAGTCTCGCTCCATGGTTCCAGGTTTTATAAATTTCTTATAAAGAGGACTCCGGTAGACTGAGAAATACCCCAGCCTTAGAACTTCTTTACAAGTGGCGCCCGAGCAGGGACCCTGGAGCTTATTTTGGAAAAAAAATATAAATAGAGAAAACATCTTTGGTGGAATAAAAACCCACAAGTAGGGAATAGCAAGTGGAAAGGGCAACATAACCTCAATGGCACACGAGGCGCGAGTTTTTGCATTACGTCTTCTTTGATTTTCTCCTCGTGTTTTTACACACGCAAGGAATAGCAGCCGAAAACGCAGGGACATAAAGAAAAGCCACATAGCAGAAAGTGAAGAGAACGAAGCAGAGAGAGAATAGCGGAGAGCGCACCGAACATAGCAGAGATAGACAGAGCAGAGTTTGACGACCGAAGCCGAAACCGAACCCGAGCGGCCTATATCAGGCCGGTAACACAACGTGTCGAGATCATTCTTTGCTCGACACGCGAACCAAACACAGCACCATTGACTCGACATTTGCTAGAGCATTCCTCTAAGCAAGTCACTCTTTTCGTAATTCATCGCATCGTTTATATAGAGCATTCCTCTAAGCACCTCGGTTATAATTCGTCGCATCGTTTATAATTCATCGCATCGTTTATACAGAGTATTCCTCTAGACTCATCGCATCGCTTACTTCATCGCATCGTTGATAATTCATCGCATCGTTTATAATTCATCGCATCGTTTATACAGAGTATTCCTCTAGACACATCGCATCGTTTACTTCATCGCATCGTTTATAATTCATCGCATCGTTTATAATTCATCGCATCGTTTATAATTCATCGCATCGTTTATACAGAGTATTCCTCTAGACACATCGCATCGTTTACTTCATCGCATCGTCTATAATTCATCGCATCGTTTCTGAGTCATCGCATCGTTTATAATTCATCGCCTCGTTCATAATTCATCGCAACGCCTATATAGAGCATTCCTCTAGACACATCGTTTATAACTCATCGCATCGTCTATAATTCATCGCATTGTTTACATAGAGCATTCCTCTAGGCAAACTATCGTTTGTAATTCATCGCATCGCTTATATAGAGCATCCCTCTATATAAACTCTTCGCTTCGTCTTAATCATCGCTACGGTTCTCTGGGTCATCGCACAGTTTGCTAGAGCATCCCTCTAGGCAAACTATCGTTTGTAATTCATCGCATCGCTTATATAGAGCATCCCTCTATATAAACTCTTCGCTTCGTCTTAATCATCGCTACGGTTCTCTGGGTCATCGCACAGTTTGCTAGAGCATCCCTCTAGGCAAACTATCGTTTGTAATCCATCGCATCGCTTATATAGAGCATTCCTCTATTTAAACACTTCGCTTCGTCTTAATCATCGCTACGGTTCTCTGGGTCATCGCACAGTTTGCTAGAGCATCCCTCTAGGAAAACTATCGTTAGTAATTTATCGCATCGCGTATATAGAGGCACTTCCGGATCATCGCATTAAGGGACTATCAATATCGCCGACGGCGAGTTTCTCACTCGACACACGACCGAACTACTGTAACGTAGTTACACCATGAGCAAACACAGTTGGGTTAGTTATCGTCGCAAGAACGAACTAGAAGCGATATTATCGGAGTTCAATATTGACACGACAGGCACCGTAGAGGAGCTACGCCGACGCCTTTCAGTGTTTATTGGCCGTGAGGACTTACCCGCCGCCACACGACAACGCTTGGACGAGCTGGCGGAGGTGTACGGGCCACGGTCCACACCAGATTCGCGATCACCTAGCCCTAGTAGACCCAAAGAGGAACGAGGGGAGGTGGAGCCAGCTACGGGAGTAAGTTTAACGGTACCTCCGCGACAGGCACCGAAGCGAACAATGAACGACGTCAACCCAGGGCAACAGGAACCATCCCCGATGGACAAGCATCGAGACGAACCCTCGTATGCCGGGCTGGCACAACAACTCCAGAAGTGGAGAATCACCTTTAATGGAAGAACGGACGCCCTCCGCTTCATAGAACAACTAGAGGAGAGAGCTGTTGCCTACCAAGTAGACATGGATTGCTTGCCCCGAGCTATGCCAGAATTCCTGACCGGTCGCGCCGAGGATTGGTTTCGAGGAAGTGGACTACAGAGCGCTACATGGTCAATGTTTCGTCGGAGTTTCACCGACTTCTTCCTGCCGCCTCGATATTTCTCACGGCTTGGCGATGAGATTAAGGCAAGCACTCAGAGGGAGAAGGAACCTTTCCAGGACTACCTGATCGATATAAAGATCATGATGCAAAGGGCCGGATTGAGCGAGACGGAACAGCTTGACCGGATCTATGACAACATGCTACCTGATTACCGGCTATACACCAAACGCACAGAGGTTGACACCATAACCGCCTTGACCCGGATGGCTCTGACTTACGAAGAGTTGCGGAGTCTGGAGGATCAACGCGCAAGCAGGCACAACGGAACGGGGCTACATCACGCAAATCCGTTTCGTAACCCCCCTACTCCACCCGCTACAGAGACGATGCACCGGTCCATCACGAATGCCACGGCGGATCGAATTGATGTCACACGAGCTTGTCGACGGTGCGGAGAAATAGGGCATTTCCAGAGCAGTTGCCGAGCTCGCCCAGTGCTATTCTGTTGGGAATGCGGACACAGAGGAACACGAACCGTAGAGTGTTGTCGACGACAACAGGAGGGAAACGGCCAGCGTCTCCTGGGCCAGAGGGACCGCCCGGGGACGGATCAGCCGCTGTCCCAACAACAGACAAGGAACTAAGCATCGTCGCGGGCCGGGTGACCGCCCCAGTTTGGGTGGCCGGATGGCCGATGGACGGAACCATCGACACCGGAGCCACGAGGAGCTTCGTCAACACCGCAGCAGCAGCATACCTCCGACCCCAATGCAAGGAGCGGAGGGTATACACGACGATCACACTAGCTGACGGCACCACCAGAGTATTGGATAAGGTAATCCTAGCAGAGATTCACCTAGGCACCAGGAAAGTGACCCTACCGTTACTCGTCCTGCCTACCGAAGTAGACGAGCTGATCTTGGGCCTAGACTACTTGAGAGCGATAGGAGCAACCCTTCAGTGCGGGGACTACAAGCTGAGATTCGGGGAAGAAATAGAGAGGGAGGTCGCGAAGGCACCAGTGCTCTCAGAAGCCGTCACCGAACCTACCCAAGGAGGAGTCGTGCGCCGTAGCACGCAACCGGAGGCGACTCCAGCCGAGGAGTTAGGAACGGGAACGACAACCGAGACACTGAAAATGGATTCCACTGACACGTGTCTAACGTCGGCATCCGCGGAACGCAACATGACTGCTACGGCGGGCCAGGCTGGTATCCACGCGGATCCCCTCTCCAACCCACACGTAGTCCGGTTCTTAGAACAAGAGCTAAGGAAGTTTGCGGCGTTGCACGGAACCACGTCAATCACCGAACATCGTATTACGATGCGGGATGACAGGCCCATTAAACAACGCTACTATCCAAAGAATCCAGCCATGCAACAAGTTATGACTTGTTACGCCAAGGATGCATCGAGCCATCTAGGAGCCCCCACAGCGCACCAATCGTTCTCGTACGCAAGAAAAACAACCAATGGCGCATGTGTGTGGACTATCGCCAATTGAACGAGCGATCAATCCCCGATGCATATCCACTGCCACGAATGAACCATATCTTGGAACGCCTACGGAATGCCAAATTCATCTCTACGTTGGATCACAAGAATGGATACTGGCAAATCCCCATGGCAAAGGACAGCCGGGAATGTACCGCATTTACGGTACCTGGCCGAGGCTTATTCCAATGGAAAGTCATGCCGTTCGGACTTCACTCTGCACCAGCTACGTTTTAAAGGGCACTTGATGGTATCATCGGCCCAGATATGGAACCATTTGCTTTTGCATACCTGGACGACATCGTAGTAGTGGCATCGACGTTGGAAAAACACATGGAAGTTCTCGGAGAAGTGTTCAGGAGGCTACATCGAGCGAACCTACGCCTGAACCCAGAGAAGTGCCTGTTCTTTAGGAGAAGGCTCACGTACCTAGGGCATGTCATAAGCGAGGCTGGTATTCACACGGACCCAGAGAAGATCGAAGCGGTGCAAAATTTGAAGCCACCGTCGACACTCAAGGAACTAAGGCAGTGCATTGGCCTAGCCTCATGGTACCGCCGGTTCGTACCGAACTTCGCAGACATCGTCCAGACCATGACAATACTTCTCCGGAAGGGTCAAAAGTGGGCATGGAATCAACCGCAACAGCAGGCATTCGAGGAGCTAAAGGCGAAATTGGTGCAGGCGCCAGTGCTAGCATGTCCCGACTTCAACCAACGTTTCACATTACAGACAGACGCGAGCGATTATGGCCTAGGAGCGGTATTAACACAAGAGATCGATAACCAGGAGCGAGTGGTCGCGTACGTGAGCAGGCGGTTAGCCAAGGAAGAGATGAATTACAGCGCAACGGAAAAGGAATGTCTAGCCATCGTCTGGGCCATACGGAAGCTAAGATGTTACCTGGAAGGGTACCATTTCTCCGTAATAACCGACCATTTGGCGCTAAAATGGATGAATTCGATAGAAAATCCTTCGGAGAGGATCGCCAGGTGGACGCTGGAGCTACAACGGTACCAGTTCGACGTCCAGTACAGGAAGGGGAAGCAGAACGTGGTCGCGGATGCGCTTTCGCGACAACCCACGGAGACACTGCACAGTGCACAAGAGGAGACACCCACTTGCCAATGGTGGCAACGACGGATGAAGGCTGTGAAGGAGGACCCGAAGCAGTTCCCAGAGTATCTCGTGACCAACAACCAGCTCTATCGCCACTTTGGAAGCCGTCCCGCAGAAGAGGAACATACACAGTGGAAACTTTGCGTCCCCAAGGAACACCGTCTGCGAGTACTCCAGGAATGCCACGATAAACCCACGGCTGGCCATCTCGGCATCCGGAAGACGGTAACCCGAGTGGCTCAGCGCTATTATTGGCCTGGATATTTTCGAGATGTTGCCCGTTACGTACGACGATGCGAGTCTTGCCAGAAATACAAGGCCAGTCAGCTACAGGCAGCCGGAAAGATGTTGACGCGGCAGGGCGACGGACCGTTCCACACGGTGTGCGCAGACTTCGTAGGCCCCTTACCGAAGTCTAAGATGGGAAACACCATGCTATTAGTTCTGTTCGACCATTTCAGCAAATGGGTCGAACTCATTCCACTTCGGCGAGCGACATCATCGACCTTGGAAAAGGCGATCAGAGAGAGAATCATTAGTCGGTTTGGTACTCTGAGACGGATGGTCTGCGACAACGGAACACAGTTCACCAGCAAAGCATTCCGCAACTTCCTTCAGCAGGCGGGAATCGAGGTCCAATACACCGCACCGTACAGCCCGAACCAGAACCCGACAGAACGAGCAAACCGAACTGCGAAGACGATGATCGCACAATACCTGGATGGACATCAGAACACATGGGACACACTACTTCCGGAGTTTAGCCTGGCCATCAACTCGAGCGTGTCCGACACGACCGGGTATAGCCCCGCGTTCATGGTACAAGGCCGTGAACCACGACTGCCAGGAGCTCTCTTCGAGGAAGTCACCCCAGGGACAGGACAACCGGCTCTATCGATTCAAGAGAAGGCGGATCGGCTACGAGAAACGTTCCAGATAGCCCAGACAAACGCACAGAGGGCAGCACTCGAACAGAGTCGCCACTACAATTTGCGACGGAGAGACTGGCGGCCAGCCATAGGCAGTCAGGTACTGGTACGGACACATTTCCTGAGTAAGGCGGCCGAGGGATTTGCTGCGAAACTGGCCCCGAAGTTCATCAGACCCTTTAGAGTGATCAAATACTTATCACAGAACGTAGTAAGACTCCAGCTCGTAGGAGGACGACAGCGACGCACCGCGAACATCGCGGACCTGAAGGTATACCATGAGCCACCGGAACCCGCCCCGAACGAACATCGTTAGATTAAGCTACCATTGTATAGAATAAGATCCATGCTCCCGCACCGAGTAGGCAGGGTAAACTTTAAGATAGTACTAAGCTTACCGAATCATTTCAGTCGAACCACCACAAGATGCCGGAGACGCGCGCAAGCGATAAACCCACGGATCCACGACCCCCACCCACGTACGGTGCCAGGATCATCATGGCTCTCGAGCGCCTGCAACTGAGCGACTGGGGCCTGGACCCCACCATCAACACCGCTCGGGCCAAGGCCAGGTCGCGGGCACACCACACAAGGCTGTGGGTCAGCCACCATTACCCCCACATCGGCGAAGAGGCCCGGCTACCCATCACCATGGAGGACCTCTTCCCAAGCTACTGCGGCTACGCCGTATTCAGGGAGCGGCGAGGCAAATTGTGCAGCCGAATAAGCGGGTTGGAAGTGGCCGGAGCGGAGCCGGAGCCTGAGTCCTCGGAGACCTCCACCCCGACGCCACCACCCTTTGAAGGAGTCACGCCGGAGTGGACGATCTCAGAGACAACTAAGGAGCCCAGGAGCGTGGAAGCCAGGGGGGAAGGGGACGAGAAGGGACATTCCCCGATGCCGGAACAGGTCCTCCTACCCTGCGCCGACGACCGCTATGAGGAACTCGCCAACCGGCTAGCAACGGGCGAGAGTGGTGCAGAGGTCGAGCCACAGGAGCCCCAACCCGAACAGGGCTCAGACATCGAGCGATGGATAGCTCCCCCTCACGACTGGCACACCGACGGGAGCCCGATGCCGAGTTCGCTGGTGGAGCGGCTTCAAACCCAACTGGCCAGTGGACCACCGAGAGCGGCCAAATTCCTGATGACGTCGGCTGGGCACCGATACCAAGTGGTCCGGAACATGGCAGGCCGCTATACGGTGAAGTATCGCGGCCCGGAGTAAGGGGGGGGTGTGAAGAACCGTCTTCACATCGAGAGGGCATGGAGCCCTAGGTTTTGTTATTATTTTTTAAGCATTTAATGTATTAATCATTTATATTTTGTTAGTTTTAAGAAAGTGAAATATAGCAAGGAGCTAAGTAAACAAAATAGAGTTATTAGTCAGATATACCCTAGAGAAAGGGAATAGATTAGGTAGGGTATAGAACGGCAACCCGCTAGCGACAAACCACCGGCAGAGCAGCGGTAAAACCAACGACGCACACACACAACGAATTACATGGAGATCGACATCGAAAGAAAACGCAAAACAGACGAAACCATGGCGACGCCGCACAGCAGAAAACAACGACGCCGGCAGCGAAAGAGAGCAAGCTACAGAGGGAGAGACAGCAGCCAGACAGCAGACGAAACAATTGCGACGCCGCACAGCAGAAAACAACGACGCCGGCAGCGAACGAGGAGCAAGCGACAGAGGAGAGAAGCAGCAGCGAAGCAGCGGACGAGACCGATAGCGAGCGACACAGCAGCAAAGCAGCGACGCTGGCAGCAAGCAAGAACAAACAGAGGGAAGCAGAACATCGTGACGTCGACAGCCAAAGCGAGACGCAAAACGGCACGCGACAAATGAGAGCGCGCTGCCGCTGATCTTGCTGGCAGAGGAAGCTTAGAAGCGATTAGCATAATTTACGCACGTTCACTTGGTTTTTCACCACCGAAACGAGAGGACGGAGAAACATGCGTGAGCAGGTAAGCGTGGTTGCCGGCTAGGGAGATTAGGTTAGGTCAGGTTTTCGTGAGACGGTGCGCGGAGTGCTAGACAATAAGTGAAATAAAATTAGAGAATAAACTCAACAGTGCAACGAAAATTACACGGCTTAGTAATTTCATAATCCACCTACGACGGCGCACAGTGGGACGAGTAGACAAATTACTGCGTTTTACGCGTATATTTGTCGACAACAGAGACAGTGGAATCTAGTACGTTTTACGTGCAGACAGCCAAAGACGACGCACAGTGGGACGAGTAGACAAATTACTGCGTTTTACGCGTATATTTGTCGACAACAGAGACAGTGGAATCTAGCACGTTTTACGTGCAGACAGCCAAAGACGACGCACAGTGGGACGAATAGACAAATTACTGCGTTTTACGCGTATATTTGTCGACAACAGAGACAGTGGAATCTAGCACGTTTTACGTGCCGACAGCCAAAGACGACACACAGTGGGACGAATAGACAAATTACTGCGTTTTACGCGTATATTTGTCGACAACCGAGACAGTGGAATCTAGCACGTTTTACGTGCAGATCGCCATCGACGACGCACAGTGGGACAACTAGGCAAATTACGGCGTTTTACGCGTATATTTTTTGAAATGTGCCGAGCTGCATGCATTTCTGTCGCAAAGTATGAACTTTAAAATTGAATTTTGGGCGAACTAATCGACCAATCTTAATGTTCTTATTTTTATAATAAAAGTGTATTAATTCTTAATAAAGTTTAGTATAAATTTTAATTTTCGCTTAATAACTGCTTTTTGCAGAAAAGATTAAAAAATAGACTATTTTTGGGCCATTTTTTTAACTAAAGTTAGACTTAAATTCTAAAGTTCATCCAAGGTCAAAATGAAACTATATACAAATGATAGAGGGATCCTTCCTCTAATATGTCTATATGGTCTCCTTTGCCCGTACTTGCCCGTTTAGAAACAAGAGTCAAAAAACTAACGCAACCTCGCGGTAAAAATGCGTGGCTTAGGTATGGAAGAAGAAGAGCGCAGGCAAAATGGGAATTTCCGTCATGTGTGTTTGAATGAAAAAATTGCGTAAAATCATTTTGTTAATTATACCAGACATAGTAACTCCTAACAAAGGTTATTTTGTAAGGATTTTACCCATTCTTAGTCATTTTGGCAACAGGTAGCTAAATAAATTGTGCTTTTAAGTAAACAAAAAAAGAATTTCAATTTGGATGATTCCATGAGGTAGAAACACAGCTATGAATATGGAATTTCTCAGCTGCATTGTAAAATGAAGCTGTGTACTTATTTGAAACTATCCTATTCGATTCCAAGAGATTTCTCCTGAAACGAAAACGTATCTCGTCCATTGTATCGATTATACAAGTGCGATGCCAAGAGAATTTAAAAGAAAATAGTTGTAGCTCTGATAAGTCAGCACTATTAGACATGCTTTTGTTGATGGTTATTTAAAAAAAATCCATTACTCAATGTTATTTAGTAAAAATGCATTAAAGAAATTCCTAACTTGATTTTGATTTTCTTCTTCCATTCCCCGCTTTTAAGGGGTGAGGTATCAATTGTTTTATGGCTCTATTTTGATTGGGCATAATCGGGAAAGCAGAATCGTAAACTCAATTTAGAGTAATGCTTACTCAATGAAGTGTATATATTCTCCTCAATATCTTACGTTAAATTTAAGAGTTTAATTCCTGCAGAAATTTACGATTTACATTGAAAGAAGGTAGACTTTGTTTGAAAGCAAGCAGCATCATCAGATCCACACATTTTTAAAGGATTTCGAAGAGAATAGTTACAGGTCCAAAAAAATTAAGTCTATTAAGTATTACAATAAATGTATATGTATGTTTTAAAGAAAACTGACAACAAAAAGAAGTAAAGAAAAATAACCTCAAAATAATATAACCAAAAATGTTGGCATCAACATTAAGTAAATTTGTTCAGAAATTTGTCTTAAACATATTAAAATGTGGTACCAATATAAAAATAAGATTGAAAACAATAGTTTGTGATAAAAAATTGTATTTATAATTTTTATTTTTTGTGTCTAATATGAGGAGAAACATTAGTGAACTTTGACCTTAAATTTTGAAGCACCCTGTTGAACGAACACACTGCTCAAACATTCATTTTATAGCTTAATAAGTTTTCTATTGACTGCTTTTTAAATTTTTCAAATATCTTTATTGGTTCAAAAGATATGATTTTTGCAAAGTTTTTTGGCCCGCTGCCCCACTGTGCGACGCTCAGTGGGACATAGCCCGTTTTACGTGGACCTATGTATCATACCGGGATTCCTTATCGTTGGTGTGTCAAATAAACTCTTTTCCACTCAGTTGTATTTTGCCCTAAAATAGTCGCTAATTTCATCGCAGCGTCTATTTAGTCTCGCTCCGTGGTTCCAGGTTTTATAAATTTCTTATAAAGAGGACTCCGGTAGACTGAGAAATACCCCAGCCTTAGAACTTCTTTACACACATCACCATTACTTGAAAACGACTAGAGCTAGAGAGACCAAATTCTCAGAATATGTGTATGGTACCATTATAACTATCCTCACCAAGTTTGATCCGGATCGGACAACTATAGCCTATAGCTCTCATTGGACACATCGGTCAAAAATAAAAAATTTGTATGAAGACATATAATGTTAGCTGGGCGATCGCAACCAAACTCACACAGGATGTGTGTATAATTATTTAAAGTTTCCTTACTAAATTTGGTCAAAATCGGACAACAACAACATATAAAACAAATTAATCAAAAATGCTGAATTTTATGAATAAATTGTTTGTTTACACTTGCTTGCAATAAAAGATTTAACTCTACGTTTAGCCATTGCAACTTCAAGAAGGAGCATGGTCTAGGTATTAGAGATGCGCGCTTCGTACGTGTTGGTTAGCCCGGGGTCCCGGGTTCGAATCCAGTCGGTGACAAATGCTTTTTATTTACTTTTTAAATTTTAATTATTTACATAAACTTCAATGCGGAGTGTGTAAAGATGCCTGATCTAATTCTTCGCACTTGTATGTGAACCCGGGATCATGGGTTCGAGCGCCGTCAGGGACATTTTATTAATTTTTGTTATATAACAAAAAAATATTACAATTAAATGCAGATAGTCGAACACTTTTAAGAGAGGGGCGTGGTGGAACTGCTAGGGCTCTGAGACGTGTGCCTGACGTCCAGGGTTCGAATCCCGTCAGTGGATTATTTTGATATGTGCGTAACAGGCAGAACGAGGCGTGGCCGACCGCAAAAAGTAAATATATTCTTGATCAGCAACAACAGGCGAGACGATATAGCAATGTCCGTCTGTCCCTATGAACACCTGGATCTTTTAAACTACAAAAGCTAGAGCCACCAAATTTGGAATGAAAGTTCGTCTTTATGTCAGACAGATCAAGTTTATTTTAAATCTTATCCACGCCCCTTACCGCCCCCGCAAACTGTAAAAAACTATGGTCATCTTGGAAAATATTGATGTTTTAAGCGAATATCTCAACTATAGCACTTAGAAATACCATTTTTGGTGTGCAGGTTGTCACGAATGAAAGTCCCTGCTCGGGCGCAAATGAAAAATCGAAAAACAAATTTAATTAAATTAAATTACACAAATTGCAATTTCGTAAAATGACAATTTATTGGGACTGGCAAACGCGGAGAGGCTGTAGGGGCGTGCGTGTGGTTAATGCGAAACGTGCAAATCAACTGCCAGCCGCTCGCGACAGCTGCATTGCCGAAAACAAGAACTTACTCGCTAGCTTTAATATGAGAGATTCGCTTACACATCTAGACAATGCAATAATTCCAATTGATTTCTTATACTAACAATACATCATAATTTCTTATACTAATAATTCAATGGTTTCTTAAACTACCTAACTATGCTTATCAACTAACACCGGCCACCTTGAAGGGATCGCCTTCAATCTAATGGAAGCCTGGCTAGCTTCGCGATTGGGCGGTTGAACAAGCCAATGCCCGTTTTAACGTCGGCGACCCTGATTCACCCGTCGTCCCCGGTGGTTACGTCCACGACGCGGCCCATTGTCCACAGTTGGGGGGGCGTGTTGTCCTCGTGGACCACGACGAGATCCCCAATCTGTATGTTGTCGAGCGCCTCCTTCCATTTCCCTCGCTGCTGAAGACTGTGGACGTAGTCCTTTGACCACGTTTGCCAGAAGCGCTGCCTGAGCGTGGACAGCAGCTGTCACCTGCGAGAGCACGAAATTTTCCTGTTTCGTGTGGCCCGCTCGAACTCTTGCGGCAGCGAACGAAGTGGCTGTCTGATGAGGAAATGGCCTGGGGTGAGCGCCTCTCCGTCGCTGGGATCGCTGGCCAACGGTGTCAGCGGCCGTGAATTCAGTATTGCTTCCACGTCGGCCAGGTGAGTTCGGATCTCGGCCTCGGTGAGCGACGCGCTGCCGATATGCCGCATTAGCAGATGCTTGGCCGACTTCACTGCTGCATCCCACAGTCCTCCGAAGTGCGGCGCTCTCGGAGGTATGAACCTCCACTCCATCCCTCGCTCCGCTGCAAAGAGCTGCAGCCTGCCCTGCTGCCGGTCAAAAGCGTCCTGAAACTCCCTTAGGAGAATAGCCGGACTGGAATGCCACGTCGCGCGATGAAGCTGTTCAAAGTACAGAGAAATGCATTAGTGGATAGTGTTCCAGGTGAACAGCCTTCGAAACAAAACAAACAAACACTGCAATATACATTTTTATAGGGGCTCGTCGTCGAAGCGAAACATTTTCTGGACCACAAAAGTCTACTCCACAAACGTGGAATGGCCGAATTGCGGAAAATCGGTCGGCCTGAAATTCGTCATAATTTGCTCCATGAACTTCGGTTTATATCTAAAACAATGTAATTTCTGAGTGCATTCTCTTTGAGCATTCTCTAGCCAAATCCTTTTTTTGAGTAATGCAAATATCGTCTTTGCTCCTGCATGACAATTACCAATGTGCAACTCTCTCAAATACAGTTGCACAAGCGAACAATTTTTTGGCATCAGGACTGGAAACTTCGGTTCATAATCTAATGCGCCGTTCAACAGTCTGCCTCCTACTCGTATTAACGAAATTCTCCGTCTAAGCTCGTCTGACTTATGAATGAACGGAGTTCATGATTGCACAATGTTACCCTTTTTGAGCCTAACGAACTCAACACGAAATCTGCTCGCTGATTCACAAACGCGATGTTCAAGTCACACCCTCTCGATGCCAAATCAGCTAGATTACTTGACGTTGATACATGTCTCCACGATACGTTCTGAACTCTCCTGCCACTCGAATGGTTGCGAATGTTGCTAATATTGAAGGGGAGGTATTCATCCAATGAAGTGTGATTTCTGAATCAGTCTAGAAATTCACACTCTCGATTCGACATCGATCCAGAAAATGCTTTATAGAGGACCATAGTTGAGCTAAAATACACGCTGCACACAATTCAAGTCTGGAAATGAATTTGGATGAATGAATGCATTTTCGAACCAAATAATTAGCTAAAATCGTCGATCGTCATGGGATACATACATACTTTCTGACGATACATCTTTTTAACATCTGCCGTGAGGGGATATCGACCCAGACGGAACCTTAGCAGTGACAAAATTAGATCCTTCTGAATCACAGGCCCTACCTTTAGTAAATCGTTCAGAGAGTGTGACGATGTAGTCTTACAAGACGCGTCATCTTCTCTAGGCTGCATTACTAAGCAGCATACAGGGGTGTGGGTATGCATTTTCTTGCATCGCCTGGATGCTACCCAACCGCGTATTTTGCAGTAATGGACCATTTTCTGCCAATCTAAGTTGTCCAGCACGCAGTAAATCGAACAAGGAATCAGTTCCCAGCAGCAGATCAATTCGCTGAGGTTTATAGAATTCGGGGTCAGCCAATTCTATGTTTGAGGAAATCTTCCACAGACTAATCGGAAGATCGTAGTCAGGCTGCCTACTTGAAAATGATTTCAGCACCAAAAACTCGGCACCGAACTGACGTGTAGAGACACGAGAAGACACTACTGTCGATATCCGCATTTCGCTACAAGGCTTGACTGTCCAATCGAAACGGTTAAGGACTAGCTCTTGCGTTGAAGCCGCAAGGCTTGAACCAGACTTTCTGTCATAAACTTCACATGAGAACCTGAATATAATAAAGGTCTAGCGTTTCGAGTTTGACCGAACCTGTCTTTCACTGTCACAAGTGCAGTTGCCAGGAGCACCTGATCGACTTCGCTAGCCACATGATTGACTTGGGCAGGATGAGCAGACACTTGTGGTTCTGTGGGTGTAAATTTGTGCACGAGAGTGTTGTGTGGGCAAGAACATACTCTACACTTTGAAGCAGCACACTTGGATACCCTGTGCCCTGAGTGCAAGCAATTTATGCAGAGTTAACTAGATTTTTCGAAATTGAACATATCGTCAACTGGTAATGCTGCGAACCCTTGTCAATTTCCAATTGTATAATTGGAACTGCAAAAATTGGGGTTTAAATACTTTCTCGACATTCGAGCGAGGAAATGGCAATTTTTTTCCATGTTTCATGTCGGATTTTTTCTTCATTCTGGACTTTGAGCTCTCTTCGGCAGATAAATTTTGATATCGCCTGTTCAAACCCGCGACACAATCGGCCCATTTTGGCAATGTGTTATAGTCAAGGTCCTCCTCGTACTTTGATTTTATATGAGGATCTACCTTTGACATAACTATGTGGATTAAAATTGCGTTTGCGGATTTGATACCAATACCGATACCGAGTCTACCATTGTAGGAATTCCAATTCCCGATGGCTTCGACTCAACATCAAACAACTGGACGAGGGCGTCAAAAAGGATCAGACATTTGTTGTCGTATACTCGACTTTGGCTGTCTGGAAAGCTCTGATGGTACCTAAGGCCTCATCTGATAAGCACGATATCAAATATCAGAATGTGAGACACTGGAGGTACGTTTTCGGACTCGTGGTACGTGCTAAGGGCAGACATGTAAGATGATCGGGCCAGAATACACGTTTCCGCCAGCATTGCGCAGCTAGTATTGTCAGGATCTATTGCATCGATCTCTGACTGAAGGTCCATTTAGAAATGTATGATTTGTAGGGGTGCGACCTAACGTAACACAGAAAAGTTATATTTTTTTGGGTATGCATTATTTTGGACGCGACTGTTTCACGATAGTAACAGCTGTTATGTTAAAGCAATGTTAACTATCGATCGAGGCCAGGACTCAACCATGTATGCGATTAATCGATAATGCATGCAAATCACCTTTGGGCATACGATATTTCGAGCAGTTATCGTCTTCCTCGATCGGTCTATTTCCTGTTTGACAATTAACCAAACCAGTCGCATCCAGTGATTAAGTGGAAAATTAATTTTTGGCCATCGAGGATATTTTCATCAATTTGTTTTGTTTTATTGCACTAAAAGGGCAGAAAAATAGTGCGCCGTGCCTAAGTGCACTTATTTAGTGAATTCGTAAAAGCTAAGACCAAAATAAGGTATGTGTTTTCACACGTATAGGCTTGTGTCTTATTAGCGTCTTTTCGTGTAGTTTTTGGAGTATATTTCCCTGGAAGAAGACAAGGAATACACCTATTACAAGGGCACAGGTTTGATGCCACCTCGGCGCACATCTGAAATATCGTCGTATTGACTACGCATAGTGTGCGAACATTGTTGGCGGCCATCGTGCGTGCGGCCAAAGACGCTGTACACATCGTTGGAGGCGCACATAGACCGCACACAACAACCTGTTTTAGACTGCTTGTGCTTGATCGCTGGAGCAACCCCGTTGCGGATAATGCTGACGGCATGTTGGCGTTAAAAGAGTGATAACGCCGCGTTTGTTTGTTGCGCTACCACAGTGCGCGGAGCAAAAACAGAAAAATCGTTTCCCGTTTTCTTTTTTTTATATTCTCTTCACTTTTCTTTGGTGAATTAAGCCGACGCAAGAATTTAATGCGATCAAGGCAATAAAATGTAATATGTACTGTAAAAATTAATTAATTTTGTCAGCATACTGACACCTTTTCGCTCGTCTACGCGCAAGTTAAATCAAGGCCAATGTTCCAATCGCATATTTGAATATTTGAAAGGATTTTTAAAAAGGAATAATATTTATAAATTCCTATTGATTTAAATAATTAAGGTTAATTTTATGGTTAAGTAAGAAAATCAAATTTTGGTATGGTATGTATAATAACATGAACATTAGTTGTTATATAAATATATTCTAATCCATTTGAAGTTTAAACAGCACATCGTTCGTCTTCAGGCCTGTCGACTACAATGGAGTAAAAGCAGCTGTAATCACGTATGTAAAAAAAACTGGCTAAGCCACATCACAAATGAGTGAGTTAATATAATATATTGTATAACAACTATTTGAAAGAAAATTGATTGAAAGTAAGAAAGATAATATACATACCTAGCTAAAATCAATCAAAAGCAGACATAGATTGTATGACGTTTTTGCGATTAAATTTATAAATCATGTTTGCTTTAAAAATTCGTAATGTCGACAATTAGCTGATCTCAACTGAATTTTGGAAAGACAGCATTTTCTTAAAATGCGTATTAAAGCCTACGAATGGTTACCTTTCGATTGTATTTTCTAAAAACCGTAATGAATTAAAATATCCTGTTTAATGGGCACCTAAGATAAATATTGTTGCATTGACATTAGGGTAAAGGCATGTAACTTTAAAGTCTTTACAGGTTGGAAGGGTAAAGAAGAAGAACATTAACATCACAGTTCTTCTCTAAAGATTGTCATTCTGGCCGTTGTTCTGTTCCTTTTATGGTTACCTCGTTTTCCTTTTTCAACTCTGTCTACAATTTTTAGTTATGTGGCACAGCAGCTTATTAGGTGGCAAAGTACCCACCCCACTTTCCCTGAGCTTAAGTCGACCCCGTAGGCAGAGTACGCCTCCAGTCTGCTGCACACTTCATGTGTTCGTTACAGATTTAAGAATGTATAGCAGGCATGCTCTCTACTTTTTCTAATTTTACAAATATCTGACATAAACGAGCACTAAGGCAATTTTCCGCGACAACCTAAACGGTTTCATTCGGATCCGATTAAATTTCACCAACCTAAATTTCTACAAACTCGGCGCTATTTAAAGGGACATAAGTTTGTTAGCGCCACTTGGCCGATCGAATGAGCGAAGATAATCAGATGATTAAAGATAATCAGCTGATTAAAAATAGTTAGCCGATCAACACCGTTGGCTAACAAAGGTAATCAGATGAACAAAGTTAATCAGCTGACTAAGAAGACTTCTCGAATCACTGAGATAAGAGAAGCCAAATTAGCACAGTGTATGAAGATATGCGCTGGCAGTAACAAAAACAATTAGCCACTCAATTTTACAAGGGACTGTTCAACGTTAATCACCTAATTATCGATATTCGGCTGATTATAGTTAAACAGGAGCGGACTGCGCTCTATGCAAAACAGCAACCGCACATGCGAATGTAGGCTAACGATTTGCCCACAACAACCAACGGATTGCAGCTGCTCAACGTACATATGTATGTTTGCTAGCGCTTATATGTACAGTGTATCACATTAATATTCGGTTTTTTTTAGACCCCGTGCTCTAAAAAAGAGTAGAGGGGTCTATTAGGTTTGTCTGAAGCGAAATGTGCGTAACAGGCAGAAGGAGGCTTTTGCGACCCCATAAAGTATATATATTCTTGATCAGCATCAACAGCCGAGACGATATAGCAATGTCCGTCTGTCCGTCTGTCCGTCCGTCCGTCCGTCTGTATGAACACCTGGATCTTCTAAACTATAAGAGCTAGAGCCACCAAATTTGGAATGAAAGTCCGTCTGCTTCGCGAGCAGATCAGGTTTATTTCAAATCTTTGCCACGCCCCCTACCGCCCCCGCAAATTGCAAAAAACAATTTTCACATCACCATAACTTGAAAACGAAAAGAGCTAGAGGGACCAAATTCACACATTATATGTATGGTACCACTATAACTATCCTCACCAAGTTTGGTCCGGATCGGACAACTATAGCCTATAGCTCCCATAGGACAAATCGGTCGAAAATGGGTGATTTGTATGGAGACATGAAGTTTTAGTTGAGCGATTGCAACCAAACTAACATATTATGTGTATGGTACCATTATAACTATCCTTTGAACCGATTGTTCCTATGGCAGCTATATGATATAGTGGTTCGATCCGAATGAAATTTGGTCAACAGCTGGGGAATGATAGTAAATGTTTATGTCGTGAGTTTGGTTGAAATCGCTCAATCAACACTGAAAATTTTCATACTAAGCATTTTCATCATTTTCAACCGATTGTTCCTAGGGAAGCTATATGATATAGTACTCCGATTTGGATGAAATTTGGTCAGTATATAGGGAATGATAGCTTATGCATACTGCGTGAATTTGGTTGGAATCGCTCAATAGACATTAAAAATTTTCATACTAAGCCTTTGAACCGATTGTTCCTATGGCAGCTATATGATATAGTGGTTCGATCCGAATGAAATTTGGTCAACAGCTGGGGAATGATGGCAAATGTTTATGGCGTGAGTTTGGTTGAAATCGCTCAATCGACACTGAAAATTTTCATACTAGGCATTTTCATCATTTTCAACCGATTGTTCCTATGGCAGCTATATGATATAGTGGTCCGATTCGGATGAAATTTGGTTTGCACATGGGATTTGGTACTAAATGCATATAGGCTTAATTTGGTTGAAATAGCTCAAAAAAAATTTTTTTTCAACCGATTGTTCCTATGGGAGCTATATGATATAGTCATCCGTTCCGGCCGATTTTGAAAAATGATCTGCCTGCAGAGAGAATACACATCTGTACCAAGTTTCATCAAGATAGCTTTAAAACTGTGAGACTAGTTCGCATAGAAACAGACGGACAGACAGACGGACATGGCTATATCGACTCGCCTGTTGATGCTGATCAAGAATATATATACTTTATGGGGTCGGAGATGCCTCCTTCAATGCGTTACAAACTTCGTGACAAAATTAATATACCCTCTGCAAGGGTATAACAAGAAAGAATGCTATAGTCGCCTCGCGACTTTAGGATACCCGTTACTCAGTTTAATTATATTATTAACAATATAATATATTATTAATAATATTAATAATATTAAAATCGGTTAGGTAATCGACCCTATTGGTTTTAATTCAGATGACTTGAGAAACGCAGAAAATTTTCATACAAAATCATATTTACATCGTATTTTTGACCGATCGACCCTATGGGAGCTATACGATATAGTCGTCCGATTTGAATGAAACTTGGTCAGCATGTTTATATTATTGACAAATATATTCTGTGTGAGTTTCACTAAAATTGCTTTATAGTCTCTTATAGTCTCTGAGATCCTTTTGTTCACACAGACGGACAGACGGACAGACGGACGGACGGACAGACGGACAGACGGACATGGCTATATCGACTCTACGAGTAACGGGTATAAAAATATTACATGTAAATGCAGATAGTTGAGCGCTTTCAAGAGAGAGGCGTGTTGTTTGGGCTCTGACGCGTGTGCGTGGAGTCCGAGGTTCGAATCCCGTCAGTGAATCATTTTGATTATTTTTATACCCATTACTCGTAGAGTAAAAGGGTATATTGTATTCGTTGCAATGTATGTAACAGGGAGAAGGAGACATGGCAGACCTCATAAAGTATATATATTCTTGATCAGCATGACTAGCCGAGTCGATATAGCCATGTCCGTCTGTCCGTCTGTCCGTCCGTCCGTCTGTCCGTCTGTGTGAACAAAAGGATCTCAGAGACTATAAGAGCTAGAAAGGCCCGAGTGGTCGCAAACGAAAGATAAAATGCCCAAGCAGTACAAGTTTGCTTTTGCTTTTTGACACGCCCACTTTAGGGCGTTCTATGTACATACAAAGGTAAAAACAGGTAAAAATAGCATGTTTTAGTATAGAAAACTTTTTTGTTAGTAATGCTATCTAAACCAAATTGACACAGAAAGTACATGTCCAGGGATTACGTATACTGACCAAGTTCGATCCAAATCGGACAACTATATCATATAGCTCCCATAGGGACAATCGGTCAAAAATACGCTCCAAATATGAATTTATATGAATAACTTTTGCGTTGGCCAACCAATCGAAGTGAAACTTACACAGAATATATCTGTCAATAATATAAACATATTGACTAAGTTTCATCCAAATCGGACAACTATATTGCATAGCTCCCATAGGGACAATTGGTCAAAAGTACGCTCCAAATATGAATTTATATGAATAACTTTTGGGTTGGCCAACCAATCGAAGTGAAACTTACACAGAATATATCTGTCAATAATATAAACATATTGACTAAGTTTCATCCAAATCGGACGACTATATCGTATAGCTCCCATAGGGACGATCGGTCAAAAATACGCTGTAAATATGATTTTGTATGAAAACTTTCTGCGTTTCTCAAGTCATCTGAATTAAAATCAATAGGGTCGATTACCTAACCGATTGTAATATTATTAATATTATTAATAATATATTATATTGTTAATAATATAATTAAACTGAGTAACGGGTATCCTAAAGTCGCGAGGCGACTATAGCATTCTTTCTCGTTTCGTTATATTGTTATGTAACAAAAACTAACAAGAAAGATAAGTACAGTCGAGCACGCCCGACCGTAGAATACTCTCTGCATTTTATTCCCGATCATTTTAATAAGTTCGGTATCCGAAACATCAATTGATACTTGCAACAAAACACGTTGAAACAAAAACATCTGGTTGTATGAATACACACACATATACATTTGACATTATATGTATGCACGCACATATGTATTTGTGTATATGTTATACATACACAATTGGTTGGCGCAGCCAGCATTCGCGGGCAGCGCTGCCGCTAGAAAGCAGAGAAAACGTTCGCTCACATGATTGTATGTTTCTGTCTCGCTTGCACACATGCATTGATATTGTGTTCAATTATTAACTTTCTTACATGTCTAGCTCTTTTGTTTATTGTCCGATTTAGATGCAACTTTAAGGATAGGATAATATATTTTGGCTTTAAATGATTGTGAATGTAACAATACTGTACGATAAGAACATATGCCTTAAAATCGGCATTGAAGTTTGCCAATTATTTTATTTCTTGTGGGAACAGTGGGCGTGGCAGTCCAAAATTTTTGATAACAATACAATTATGCCGTCTCTAGGAACCTGCGTACCAAAATGGGTGTTCCTAAGTGCCATAGTTACTGAGATATTCGCCTAAAACATCAATTTTTACGAGGTGTGTCTAATTTTTTGCTCACTGTGGGCGAACGGGGCGTGGCATCAAAAAAAAAAGATTCTTGTATTGACTGACTTAATATCGAGTCGATAGAGACCAAATTCAAACTTGTAGCTCTTACCATCTCTGAAATCTGTTTGTTCATACGGACAGACAGACGGACAGACGGACATGGCTATATCGACTCGGCTTGTGATGGTGATCAAGAATATATATACTTTATGGGGTCTGCCACGCCTCCTTCTGCCTGTTACATACTTTTTTTTTTGCACAAACCCAATATACTCTCTCTTCCAGAGAGTATAATAAAATGTCCCTGACGGCGCTCGAACCCATGATCCCGGGTTCACATACAAGTGCGAAGAATTAGATCAGGCATCTTTACTACTTAGACCACACTCCGCATTGAAGTTTATGTAAATAATTAAAATTTAAAAAGTAAATAAAAAGCATTTGTCACCGACTGGATTCGAACCCGGGACCCCGGGCTAACCAACACGTACGAAGCGCGCATCTCTACTACCTAGACCATGCTCCTTCTTGAAGTTGCAGTGGCTAAACGTGGAGTTAAATCTTTTATTGCAAGCAAGTGTAAACAAACAAATAATTCAAAAAATTCAGCATTTTTGATTTATTTGTTTTATATGTTGTGGTTGTCCGATTTGGACCAAATTTAGTGAGAATACTTTAAATAATTTTACACACATCCTGTGTGAGTTTGGTTGCGATCGCTCAACTAACATTACGTGTCTTCATACAAATTTTTACTTTTGACCGATTTGTCCTACGGGAGCTATAGGCTTTTGTTGCTTGATCTGGATCAAACTTGGTGAGGATAGTTATATTTGTACCATACACATAATGTGTGAATTTGGTCTCTCTAGCTCTAGTAGTTTTCAAGTTATGGTGATGTGAAATTGTTTTTTGAAATTTTCGGGGGCGGTTAGGGGCGTGGCAACGATTTGAAATAAACTTGATCTGCTCGCGAAGCAGACAGACTTTCATTCAAAATTTGGTGGCTCTAGCTCTTGTAGTTTAAAAGATCTAGGTGATCATAGAGACGGACGTCGCTATATCGTCTCGGCTGTTGATGCTAATCAAGAATATATAGTTACATATCCGCAACCCCAAATATGTAAACATTCCCACTAAATTCCAAGACTCACAATTATAAACATTCCCACAAAAATCGTTCTCACGAAAAATGATTATTAGACCCCGTACTCTAAAAAAGAGTAGAGGGGTCTATTAGGTTTGTCTGAAGCGAAATGTGCGTAACAGGCAGAAGGAGGCTTTTCCGACCCCATAAAGTATATATATTCTTGATCAGCATCAACAGCCGAGACGATATAGCAATGTCCGTCTGTCCGTCTGTCCGTCCGTCCGTCCGTCTGTATGAACACCTGGATCTTCTAAACTATAAGAGCTAGAGCCACCAAATTTGGAATGAAAGTCCGTCTGCTTCGCGAGCAGATCAAGTTTATTTCAAATCTTTGCCACGCCCCCTACCGCCCCAGCAAATTGTAAAAAACAATTTTCACATCACCATAACTTGAAAACGAAAAGAGCTAGAGGGACCAAATTCACACATTATGTGTATGGAACCACTATAACTATCCTCACCAAGTTTGGTCCGGATCGGACAACTATAGCCTATAGCTCCCATAGGACAAATCGGTCGAAAATGGGTGATTTGTATAGAGACATGAAGTTTTAGTTGAGCGATTGCAACTAAACTAACATATTATGTGTATGGTACCAATATAACTATCCTCACCAAGTTTGGTCCGGATCGGACAACTATAGCCTATAGCTCCCATAGGACAAATCGGGTGATTTGTATGGAGACATGAAGTATTAGTTGAGCAATTGCAACCAAACTAACGCATTATGTGTATGGTACCATTATAACTATCCTCATCAAATTTGGTCCGGATTGGACAACTATAGCCTATAGCTCCCATAGGACAAATCGGTCGAAAATGCGAGATTTGTATGGAGACATGAAGTTTTAGTTGAGCGATTGCAACCAAACTAACGCATTATGTGTATGATACCATTATTACTATCCTCCCCAAGTTTGGTCCGGATCGGACAACTATAGCCTATAGCTCCCATAGGACAAATCGGTCAAAAATGGGTGATTTGTATGGAAAACGTGCACTAGAAGGAGTACGGGGTCTTTTACAGTCGGCTCGCTCGACTGTAGCCTTTCTTACTTGTTTACATTAATTTTTCTAAACAAAAATTATCTGCCTTCTTTTCCAAAGCTTCACTTTGGATAAGTGCATAATCAGCGATCTTGCATAAAACTTTCAAGCTTATCAAAAGCTTGTCAAAGCTGCACATAAATGTAATCAACAGAACACTAACATAACATTAACAGATTATAGTCCAAACAAATGTTAATGAAAGCTTTAATCAAAACTTTCATTTAGCCCAAAATCTTTATGTAAAATTAGTTCTAAACTCACGCTTCAAGTGTTCACTTAAATAAAAAGAAATGAAATAAAATTTAATTTTTTTCTTTCTAAATATTAAATTGGAAATTTAATTGGCGCAGCCGGTAGGATACTGAGAAAGTCCTTTGTAACAGTAATTCGTCCTTTTCAATCACATAACGAATATCCTTATACAACTAAGTGATACTTCGGGATTGAGCTCGCGATTTAGCCGCAAAGAGTGACGCAATTCAGATCATTACGATTTTAGGAAAATCAGTATCCGCACAAGAACACGCGAGTGCACTGCAAATAGCCCATTTAAACAAATAAATTGGACTGCTATTAAAACAAACCAAACCAATAGCCCAATTAAACAAAAATTCGGACTGCTATTGAATCAAATAAAATCAAGAAAAATTTTTTTTTGTTAATAAACAAATAGTTAAATAAATTAAATAATAAAAAACAAAGCAAAGTGAACAAAAATTACAATGGCATTACCTAAAGAAGAATTTTCGCAACTACTTCAACAAATACGCCAAGTACCGTATTTTTCTGGAGAGCCCAACACACTGGCACCATTCATCAGACGCGTGGAATATCTGATGAATTTATATGGGACAGATGACGCCCGTCAAGTGGCAATTATATTTGGAGCCATCGAATTGCAGATCGTGGGAGCAGCTGGAAACATCACCCAAAGTGGATACCACAACAACTGGACATCTTTGAAGACAGCCCTCATCAACGAATACAAAACCCATACACCGTTAGAGGAACTTTTGCGTAAACTCTACTCGACCAAGTTTAAAGGTAACCTTCGTCTATTTTGTGATGAGTTAGATGATAGATGCAATATTATAACAAACAAATTAACTTTAGAAAATAATGTTAACAACACAATTGTATACACCCAAGCTATGAAAAATACAGTTGAAACCACAATTGAAACAAGAAAGAAAGGTTATCTTCGGCTCGCCGAAGATTAAATACCCTTGCAGTCATGCATGTTGCGTTCATTGGATTCAGTTACCAGTGGTTCCTATGGATGCTGTATGATATAATAGTCCGATTTAGATGAGATTTGGTCAGTATATAGGGAATAATAGCAAAGGAGTAGTGCGTGAATTTAGCTGAAATCGCTTAATAGACTTTACAGATTTTCATACCATGCCTTTAAACTGATTGTTCCTATGGCAGCTATATGATATAGTGGTTCGATCCGAATGAAATTTGGTCAACAGCTAGGGAATGATAGCAAATGTTTATGGCGTGAGTTTGGTTGAAATCGCTCAATCGACACTGAATATTTTCATACTAGGCATTTTCATCATTATCAACCGATTGTTCCTATGGAAGCTATATGATATAGTAGTCCGAATTGGATGAAATTTGGTCAGCATATAGGGAATGATAGCTTATGCGTACTGCGTGAATTTGGTTGAAATCGATCAATAGACATTAAAAATTTTCATACTAAGCCTTTGAACCGATTGTTCCTATGGCAGCTATATGATATAGTGGTTCGATCCGAATGAAATTTGGTCAACAGCTGGAGAATGATGGCAAATGTTTATGGCGTGAGTTTGGTTGAAATTGCTCAATCGACACTGAAAATTTTCATACTAGGCATTTTCATCATTTTCAACCGATTGTTCCTATGGCAGCTATATGATATAGTGGTCCGATTCGGATGAAATTTGGTTTGCACATGGGATTTGGTACTAAATGCATATAGGCTTAATTTGGTTGAAATAGCTCAAAAAAAATTTTTTTTGCAACCGATTGTTCCTACGGGAGCTATATGATATAGTCATCCGATCCGGCCGATTTTAACAAATGATCTGCCTGCAGAGAGAATACACATCTGTACCAAGTTTCATCAAGATAGCTTTAAAACTGAGAGACTAGTTCGCATAGAAACAGACGGACAGACAGACGGACATGGCTATATCGACTCGCCTGTTGATGCTGATCAAGAATATATATACTTTATGGGGTCGGAGATGCCTCCTTCAATGCGTTACAAACTTCGTGACAAAATTAATATACCCTCTGCAAGGGTATAAAAAAATTACCCGACCGAATGTTCACAACATTAGCCAAATATGACATATCTTCTGTTCAGAAATTACGTCAAGTCGCTCAGCGAAAAGGCATTTATGAAGATTCTTCCTTTACTAAGAACTCTGACAATCCGACCAAACCATTTGCACCAGTTTTCTCTGCATCAAAAATTCATTACCCTGACCTACCTCAAACATCTAAACATAACACTTACTCAAAAAACGGTCAAGTAAACAATAGTCCATCACAAAAATTGCCTTCTAGGCAAAATCAATTTGACGAAAACAGAAAACTTTGCAATGAATTCCGCGAGGATTTGCTTAGAGAAAGGCAATTTGATACCCGTAACTACAATCAGTCACCTCAGGAACAAAGAGTGCCGGTTAAGCGAACTAAAGTAGGTAGCGCACAGTCACGCATGGAAACTGACGAAAATCACCACCAAGCTGAGAAATATTCAGATGACACCACAGACGACGACACAGACAATGACGAACAATCCGAAACAAAAGAAGATCAGCAATTTCAGTCTGAAAATTTTCTAATACAAGCCCGGGAACACACCAATACATAGAAATTATGTTTAACAGTCACAGATACCGATGTCTTATTGACACCGGATCTTCAATAAACATGATGACAAAAAAATTTTTTAATCTCCAAGTCCAAAATAAAGATATTTCAGTTCGAAGTTTAACTGGGTTGCCCAAGTTAAATAAATTTGTTACCCTTCCAGCCAATCGCTTATTCCAACAAGAATCACAATTTTTTCTACACGAATTTTCTCCTTATTATGACATTCTTATTGGTAGAAAAATTTTAATGGACAACAACGCAAATGTTGATTATGTTAGTAACCAAACAACCATTAGCCAACGTACATTCGTGTAACAAATGTGCGCAACTCGCGTGTTTTAAACTTGTCGTTCTTGCTCCAAAATGTTAGCCAAAATCTAAGTGGCAACGCATTGAACGCCAATGTGAATCTCGAGCGAAACACACGTGGACCTTCGGTTTCACAGCGGTGGTCGGGACCCTTTAATACCCTAGCTCTTTCGGGGTGGGGTGGGTTTGCTGTGTCCTAAATTCCCGCGACATAAAAATTATTATTATAGAGTCCCTGCTGAAACTATTCCAAATCTAAAAGAGAAAGCCGAGCTTCCAAAATACAAACCAATAGTAACCAATATTATAAAAACAGGTGAAAAAACGAAATTAAAATCTTCATACAACTGTTCGGTGCAGGATCAAGGATGTTGTTTGATCCTCGCGGTCTTTACCCTCCCTTCCATTGAATCTCCTTGCGAGTCTGTGAGATTCCCTAGTTATTTATTTTAACACCCTAACATTTCATAGCCCCTGATAACAAACTCAAACCTTCATTTTAAATTTTTCAGCTTAACATTTATTTTATTTAACTTGACTCATGGTATCTATTTCTATTCAATTCCAGTGACAATATTCAAGAATGCCAAATACGAAACATTACTTCATTAATATGTGATACGTTTACATTTGTATTATTTATTAAAATTTTTATAGGATTTTATTCAAGTGCATATTTTAGGATTCAGTGGGTTAGCGTTGTTGTTTTTTTTATTTCTAATTAAATCTTTCTCTTTGTTTTTTTTTTTTTTTCAATATATCTAGTGCATGTAGGGCATAAGTAGAGAATATATATTTATTTTACTTTAGATCAAAAATAAATGCAAAAAAAAAAAGAATATTTTATTTTTTCGGCATTTTTCTGACTTTTAAATTGTTCTACATAATTTTATCATTTTTCTCTCAGCGTGCAATAAAATTTTTTTTTTATGTATTTTTTTCAAAAAAAATATTTAATAAAAATTTCTTTTAGCATTTATTTCATTTTACAATTTTTTCCCTATTCCTTCACTTTTTTTTTTTTTAAATAATTTTCTTTAAAATTTTCTTTAAAATTTTTTTTTTTTTTCTTTAAAAATTATATTTTTTTTCCATTTATTCGTAATAGAAATAGAGTTGCAGACGGTTCGTGGAAGAATAAAATACGCAGTAGTGAAAAATAATAGACCATTCGGCTTCAAGTTTTATTCGCAACTAACTATGGTGAAATTCATAGTGCAGTATGTATACTGACGCTCTAATCCAGTGTTAAACAAAAACATAAAAGTATCGATATATATATAGTATAGCGATTAATAAGTATGTATACATTGGTTATTTTCAACACCCTTCCTCAATGTAGACATTCTTACTTTAAACTTAATTTGTTAGTAAATTCAACATGTTTTTGTTTATGCAAATTCTTTGTTAATATGTCTGCAATCATTTTGTCGGTAGATAGATACTTCATTTCAATCTGCCCTTCCTTGATGACATCTCTAACAAAGTGATACCTGATATCAATATGTTTTGCTCTTGAGTGATGTACCGGGTTTTCTGCCAATCTTTGCGCGCTCAAATTGTCTCCATATAGGAACGTTTGAGTATTTTGATTTCCACAGCCAATTTCAACTATTAGTCGTCGTAAGACTATAGCCTCTTTGCAAGCCACTGACAAGGCCACATACTCCGCTTCGGTGCTGCTGAGTGCCACGCTTTGTTGCTTTTCAGATTTCCATGACACAGGACCGCCAGCCAAGTAGAATGCATACCCTGTATATGATTTGCGATCGGTTTGATCACCAGCCCAGTCTGCGTCCACATATCCCATAAATGGTTGCTTACACTCTTGGTAGTGTAGCTTATAGTTCAGGGTCCCTGCAAGATATCTCATCACATGCTTGATTGCCGTCATGTGCTCTATATGTGGATCCTGATTTCGTTGAGCTAACTTTGTGACTGAGTGAATAATGTCCGGTCGTGTTGACAACCCTATCCACATCAATTCGCCAATAATAGATTGATAGGACGTGACATCAACTTTCTGGCACTCCATGTTTTGACAAGCCACTTGATGTCCTGGATCCAGAGGAGTTGCAGTTGTTCTACAGTCTTCGAGTCCATGCCTACGCAGAAGATCCCGGATATACTGCGTTTGGCATATTGTGATCTTGCCTAGATCACCTTCTCGATGCACTTCTATGCCTAAGAATAGCTGCAATGGTCCCTTGTCCACACATTCAAATGATTTGGAAATGTTTGCCTTTATGTTTCGCAGATCATTTTCATCTTTGCATGCGATAATCAGGTCATCCACATAGACCAATATTAGGGCCAAATTTCCCAGGCTTTCATTTTTGTATAGGCACGGTTCATTGATACATGGAATAAAGCCAATTTCCCGTAATGCTCCATCCAGTTTGGCGTTCCACTCTCTTCCTGCCTGTTTAAGCCCATATATTGCTTTTTTCAGCAATAAAGCCTTGCGTGGTTGGTTTTCATCTTCGAAGCCATTAGGTTGTCTCATGTATACAGTTTCCGTAAGATTACTGTTCAGATAAGCAGTGCAGACATCCATCTGATGTAGATACAATTTTAGTTCAGCAGCTAAAGCTAGTATTAGGCGAACACTCTCTAATCTGCACACGGGTGAGAAGGTTTCCTTGTAGTTGATGCCATATTCCTGCGAGCAACCCTTAGCTACAAGCCTTGCCTTGTAGCGATCAACTTCTCCATCAAAGTCACGTTTGACGCTGTAGACCCATTTACAACCTATAGCTCGCTGATCCGTTGGCAATGGTTGCAACTCCCACGTTTGATTCTTAATCAATGCGTTGTACTCTTTATCCATTGCTTCACGCCACAATGTAGCATCTGTGCAGCCAATTGCTTCCTCGTAGGTCGCTGGTATGAAGATATCTTGGTTTACCGCAGCACCCAGTATATTGTACTGCTTTGTGGGACGACCACGTTTGCCAGTGCGAATTATTTTAGGTCTCCCTGGACCAATGCGCGGATGCGGTTCTTCATTTGCACTTAAGAAGTCCTCACTGCTGTTACTTTCATCATTACTGCCAATGTTGACTTCGTCGCTCGGATTCAGGATGCTGTTTACATCTTCGTTGATTTCGTAGTTTTCGTTGTCATCTTTTTCTTCAAAAGGTTGTTCCTCAGATTGATTCAAATCAACTAGCGATTGATGTGAACTTTTCAAATCACTGCTATCCTGCTCATCAAACTGGACATCTCTTCTCTCAATTACTTGTCCGCTGCTCGGATCGTAGAGACGGTACCCTTTTGCAGTTCTTGAGTATCCCACCATGTAGTACTCTTTGCCCTTTGCCTTGAACTTGCTTCGGCGATGACCCTTGTCCAAAGCCACTGCAATAGATCCAAATACTTTAAGGTGAGTAACAGAAGGTTTTTTACCATTCCAGGCTTCCATTGGAGTCATGTCTTCGAGTGCGCTTGTAGGAGAACGGTTGCGCAGATACACTGCTGTGTATACTGCTTCTGCCCACAACGGTTCCTTTAGTCCAGAATTCACGAGAAGACATCGTGACATCTCCACAATTGTACGGTTAGCCCTCTCTGCTACACCATTCTGTTGTGGTGTATATGTGGTGTATATGGAATCGTCAGTTGCCGAGTGATTCCATTTTCCTTTAGAAATCCATCAAAAGTTTTGTTGACGTATTCGCGACCGTTGTCGCTGCGAATACACTTCAATTTCCTTCCGGTTTGCCGTTCAACCATGTGCTTGAATTCCACAAACTTTGAGAACACTTCATCTTTGGTCTTTATGAAGTATATAAAGATTCTTCTGGATTTGTCGTCGATGAATGTGAGGAAATATCTGTTTCCACCAATTGATCGTGTTTACAATGGTCCGCAAACATCCGAATGCACAAGTTCCAGTATCTCTGTCGCTCGGCTCTCACTTGACCTTGGGAACTGTTGCTCATGAATTTTGCTCAGCATACATGTTTTGCACGACGCAGCTGAAGATACTGACAATGATTCCATACCAGAGACCATGTTCTTCTTAATCAAGTCGGACAAACTCCGGTAATTTAAATGTCCATAGCGTCTGTGCCATAATGCTCCATTTGCGACGACTGCAAAGCACTGCGTTTTCTTTCCTTCGAAAGTGTACAGGTTTCCATTATTTTGGGCCTCCAAAATGCATTCGCCTTGCTGAATGATTTTTGCACTTTTGCCTTCAAAGTGTACGACGTTTCCTTTTTCCACAGATTGACTGACTGACATGAAGTTTCCTATCATATCCGGCACATAGAGAACGTCACTCAGGAGAATTACAAATCGATCCATTTGCAATTTAACTTCGCCAATGCCTTCTGCTTGTAGAAAGCTGTCTCCTGCCAGGCCGATCATTTCCGTATGGCTTTTCATAGTACTGAACATACTTTTCTCACAACACATGTGACTGGTTGCGCCACTATCCAGAATCCACTTCGTACGGTCAAATCTTTTAGCATCCAGTGCTCCCAACAAACTGCACTTTTGAGTTTGTTCTCTGTGCTTCACATTTTCTTTGTCCGTACTTTTACTCCGGCAATTTGCTTTAATATGGCCACGCTTGCCACAATTGTAGCAAATAATGGATCTTTTGCTGATCTTCTTTGCACCCTCTTTCGTGCTGCATGCTGTTAATGCCTGCGATGGCTCTCTGTCCCTTTCATCAGCTGATCTTCTCTCTCCTTCTTCCTGTATTTTTATGCAAAGAATTTCGAATTCCGGCATCGTGTCGCGAGACTCAATTGCCACAACGAAATTTTCGTATTCCTTTGGAAGACTAGATAGTAAGATAATCGCTCGTAGCTTTTCGCTTATCTCTACTCCTGCTGCAGATAGCTGATCCGACGTCTCGTAAAACGCTTTCATGTGGCTGCTTATGTTTTGTCCTGGCGACATTCTCAGACCCAGCAACTTCTTATAAAGTGCCACCTCTCGTACTGGTCCACTCGGCTGGTGCACCGACTTCAACTTTGACCAC
>JAEIGM010000646.1:0-15325 GCA_018903735.1 Drosophila cardini
TATTTTGATGCAGAGTCGATATAAATGAAAATTATTGAATTAAATGGTATTCCGATTCAAAATCGGTTGAGTTTTGACAGAGATAGCTAAGATCAAGGCCCGAAATGTGAGGATTCGAAAATAAGGTCTAAAATCCTCTAAGACCTCTAGAAACGCCAGAAAATGCAAAAACAAAAAATAAATGAAAAAATTTTAAATTGACGAAATCAAGATTATTTTGATGCAGAGTCGATATAAATGAAAATTATTGAATTAAATGGTATTCCGATTCAAAATCGGTTGAGTTTTGACAGAGATAGCTAAGATCAAGGCCCGAAATGTGAGGATTCGAAAATAACGTCTAAAATCGTCTAAGACCTCTAGAAACGCCAGAAAATGCAAAAACAAAAAAAATAAATGAAAAAATTTTAAATTGACGAAATCAAGATTATTTTGATGCAGAGTCGATATAAATGAAAATTATTGAATTAAATGGCAAAATATTCAAATCGGTTGAGTTTTGACAGAGATAGCTAAAATCAAGGCCCGAAATGTGAGGATTCGAAAATAACGTCTAAAATCCTCTAAGACCTCTAGAAACGCCAGAAAATGCAAAAACAAAAAATAAATGAAAAAATTTTAAATTGTCGAAATCAAGATTATTTTGATGCAGAGTCGATATAAATGAAAATTATTGAATTAAATGGTATTCCGATTCAAAATCGGTTGAGTTTTGACAGAGATAGCTAAGATCAAGGCCCGAAATGTGAGGATTCGAAAATAACGTCTAAAATCGTCTAAGACCTCTAGAAACGCCAGAAAATGCAAAAACAAAAAATAAATGAAAAAATTTTAAATTGACGAAATCAAGATTATTTTGATGCAGAGTCGATATAAATGAAAATTATTGAATTAAATGGTATTCCGATTCAAAATCGGTTGAGTTTTGACAGAGATAGCTAAGATCAAGGCCCGAAATGTGAGGATTCGAAAATAACGTCTAAAATCGTCTAAGACCTCTAGAAACGCCAGTCTAAAATCCTCTAAGCTGAGCGCAAAAACAAAAAATAAATGAAAAAATTTTAAATTGACGAAATCAAGATTATTTTGATGCAGAGTCGATATAAATGAAAATTATTGAATTAAATGGTATTCCGATTCAAAATCGGTTGAGTTTTGACAGAGATAGCTAAGATCAAGGCCCGAAATGTGAGGATTCGAAAATAACGTCTAAAATCCTCTAAGACCTCTAGAAACGCCAGAAAATGCAAAAACAAAAAATAAATGAAAAAATTTTAAATTGACGAAATCAAGATTATTTTGATGCAGAGTCGATATAAATGAAAATTATTGAATTAAATGGTATTCCGATTCAAAATCGGTTGAGTTTTGACAGAGATAGCTAAGATCAAGGCCCGAAATGTGAGGATTCGAAAATAACGTCTAAAATCCTCTAAGACCTCTAGAAACGCCAGAAAATGCAAAAACAAAAAATAAATGAAAAAATTTTAAATTGACGAAATCAAGATTATTTTGATGCAGAGTCGATATAAATGAAAATTATTGAATTAAATGGTATTCCGATTCAAAATCGGTTGAGTTTTGACAGAGATAGCTAAGATCAAGGCCCGAAATGTGAGGATTCGAAAATAACGTCTAAAATCGTCTAAGACCTCTAGAAACGCCAGAAAATGCAAAAACAAAAAATAAATGAAAAAATTTTAAATTGACGAAATCAAGATTATTTTGATGCAGAGTCGATATAAATAAAAATTATTGAATTAAATGGTATTCTGATTCAAAATCGGTTGAGTTTTGACAGAGATAGCTAAGATCAAGGCCCGAAATGTGAGGATTCGAAAATAACGTCTAAAATCGTCTAAGACCTCTAGAAACGCCAGAAAATGCAAAAACAAAAAATAAATGAAAAAATTTTAAATTGACGAAATCAAGATTATTTTGATGCAGAGTCGATATAAATGAAAATTATTGAATTAAATGGTATTCCGATTCAAAATCGGTTGAGTTTTGACAGAGATAGCTAAGATCAAGGCCCGAAATGTGAGGATTCGAAAATAACGTCTAAAATCGTCTAAGACCTCTAGAAACGCCAGAAAATGCAAAAACAAAAAATAAATGAAAAAATTTTAAATTGACGAAATCAAGATTATTTTGATGCAGAGTCGATATAAATGAAAATTATTGAATTAAATGGTATTCCGATTCAAAATCGGTTGAGTTTTGACAGAGATAGCTAAGATCAAGGCCCGAAATGTGAGGATTCGAAAATAACGTCTAAAATCGTCTAAGACCTCTAGAAACGCCAGAAAATGCAAAAACAAAAAATAAATGAAAAAATTTTAAATTGACGAAATCAAGATTATTTTGATGCAGAGTCGATATAAATGAAAATTATTGAATTAAATGGTATTCCGATTCAAAATCGGTTGAGTTTTGACAGAGATAGCTAAGATCAAGGCCCGAAATGTGAGGATTCGAAAATAACGTCTAAAATCCTCTAAGACCTCTAGAAACGCCAGAAAATGCAAAAACAAAAAATAAATGAAAAAATTTTAAATTGACGAAATCAAGATTATTTTGATGCAGAGTCGATATAAATGAAAATTATTGAATTAAATGGTATTCCGATTCAAAATCGGTTGAGTTTTGACAGAGATAGCTAAGATCAAGGCCCGAAATGTGAGGATTCGAAAATAACGTCTAAAATCGTCCTTATTCGAAAATAACGTCTAAAATCGTCTAAGACCTCTAGAAACGCCAGAAAATGCAAAAACAAAAAATAAATGAAAAAATTTTAAATTGACGAAATCAAGATTATTTTGATGCAGAGTCGATATAAATGAAAATTATTGAATTAAATGGTATTCTGATTCAAAATCGGTTGAGTTTTGACAGAGATAGCTAAGATCAAGGCCTGAAATGTGAGGATTCGAAAATAACGTCTAAAATCCTCTAAGACCTCTAGAAACGCCAGAAAATGCAAAAACAAAAAATAAATGAAAAAATTTTATATTGACGAAATCAAGATTATTTTGATGCAGAGTCGATATAAATGAAAATTATTGAATTAAATGGTATTCCGATTCAAAATCGGTTGAGTTTTGACAGAGATAGCTAAGATCAAGGCCTGAAATGTGAGGATTTGAAAATAACGTCTAAAATCGTCTAAGACCTCTTAAAAGGATTCGAAAATAACGTCTAAAATCGTCTAAGACCTCTAGAAACGCCAGAAAATGCAAAAACAAAAAATAAATGAAAAAATTTTAAATTGACGAAATCAAGATTATTTTGATGCAGAGTCGATATAAATAAAAATTATTGAATTAAATGGTATTCCGATTCAAAATCGGTTGAGTTTTGACAGAGATAGCTAAGATCAAGGCCCGAAATGTGAGGATTCGAAAATAACGTCTAAAATCCTCTAAGACCTCTAGAAACGCCAGAAAATGCAAAAACAAAAAATAAATGAAAAAATTTTAAATTGACGAAATCAAGATTATTTTGATGCAGAGTCGATATAAATGAAAATTATTGAATTAAATGGTATTCCGATTCAAAATCGGTTGAGTTTTGACAGAGATAGCTAAGATCAAGGCCCGAAATGTGAGGATTCGAAAATAACGTCTAAAATCCTCTAAGACCTCTAGAAACGCCAGAAAATGCAAAAACAAAAAATAAATGAAAAAATTTTAAATTGACGAAATCAAGATTATTTTGATGCAGAGTCGATATAAATGAAAATTATTGAATTAAACGGTATTCCGATTCAAAATCGGTTGAGTTTTGACAGAGATAGCTAAGATCAAGGCCCGAAATGTGAGGATTCGAAAATAACGTCTAAAATCCTCTAAGACCTCTAGAAACGCCAGAAAATGCAAAAACAAAAAATAAATGAAAAAATTTTAAATTGACGAAATCAAGATTATTTTGATGCAGAGTCGATATAAATGAAAATTATTGAATTAAATGGTATTCCGATTCAAAATCGGTTGAGTTTTGACAGAGATAGCTAAGATCAAGGCCCGAAATGTGAGGATTCGAAAATAAGGTCTAAAATCCTCTAAGACCTCTAGAAACGCCAGAAAATGCAAAAACAAAAAATAAATGAAAAAATTTTAAATTGACGAAATCAAGATTATTTTGATGCAGAGTCGATATAAATGAAAATTATTGAATTAAATGGTATTCCGATTCAAAATCGGTTGAGTTTTGACAGAGATAGCTAAGATCAAGGCCCGAAATGTGCGGATTCGAAAATAAGGTCTAAAATCCTCTAAGACCTCTAGAAACGCCAGAAAATGCAAAACAAAAAATAAATGAAAAAATTTTAAATTGACGAAATCAAGATTATTTTGATGCAGAGTCGATATAAATGAAAATTATTGAATTAAATGGTATTCCGATTCAAAATCGGTTGAGTTTTGACAGAGATAGCTAAGATCAAGGCCCGAAATGTGAGGATTCGAAAATAACGTCTAAAATCGTCTAAGACCTCTAGAAACGCCAGAAAATGCAAAAACAAAAAATAAATGAAAAAATTTTAAATTGACGAAATCAAGATTATTTTGATGCAGAGTCGATATAAATGAAAATTATTGAATTAAATGGTATTCCGATTCAAAATCGGTTGAGTTTTGACAGAGATAGCTAAGATCAAGGCCCGAAATGTGAGGATTCGAAAATAACGTCTAAAATCCTCTAAGACCTCTAGAAACGCCAGAAAATGCAAAAACAAAAAATAAATGAAAAAATTTTAAATTGACGAAATCAAGATTATTTTGATGCAGAGTCGATATAAATGAAAATTATTGAATTAAATGGTATTCCGATTCAAAATCGGTTGAGTTTTGACAGAGATAGCTAAGATCAAGGCCCGAAATGTGAGGATTCGAAAATAACGTCTAAAATCCTCTAAGACCTCTAGAAACGCCAGAAAATGCAAAAACAAAAAATAAATGAAAAAATTTTAAATTGACGAAATCAAGATTATTTTGATGCAGAGTCGATATAAATGAAAATTATTGAATTAAATGGTATTCCGATTCAAAATCGGTTGAGTTTTGACAGAGATAGCTAAGATCAAGGCCCGAAATGTGAGGATTCGAAAATAACGTCTAAAATCCTCTAAGACCTCTAGAAACGCCAGAAAATGCAAAAACAAAAAATAAATGAAAAAATTTTAAATTGACGAAATCAAGATTATTTTGATGCAGAGTCGATATAAATGAAAATTATTGAATTAAATGGTATTCCGATTCAAAATCGGTTGAGTTTTGACAGAGATAGCTAAGATCAAGGCCCGAAATGTGAGGATTCGAAAATAACGTCTAAAATCGTCTAAGACCTCTAGAAACGCCAGAAAATGCAAAAACAAAAAATAAATGAAAAAATTTTAAATTGACGAAATCAAGATTATTTTGATGCAGAGTCGATATAAATGAAAATTATTGAATTAAATGGTATTCCGATTCAAAATCGGTTGAGTTTTGACAGAGATAGCTAAGATCAAGGCCCGAAATGTGAGGATTCGAAAATAACGTCTAAAATCCTCTAAGACCTCTAGAAACGCCAGAAAATGCAAAAACAAAAAATAAATGAAAAAATTTTAAATTGACGAAATCAAGATTATTTTGATGCAGAGTCGATATAAATGAAAATTATTGAATTAAATGGTATTCCGATTCAAAATCGGTTGAGTTTTGACAGAGATAGCTAAGATCAAGGCCCGAAATGTGAGGATTCGAAAATAACGTCTAAAATCGTCTAAGACCTCTAGAAACGCCAGAAAATGCAAAAACAAAAAATAAATGAAAAAATTTTAAATTGACGAAATCAAGATTATTTTGATGCAGAGTCGATATAAATGAAAATTATTGAATTAAATGGTATTCCGATTCAAAATCGGTTGAGTTTTTGACAGAGATAGCTAAAATCAAGGCCCGAAATGTGAGGATTCGAAAATAACGTCTAAAATCGTCTAAGACCTCTAGAAACGCCAGAAAATGCAAAAACAAAAAATAAATGAAAAAATTTTAAATTGACGAAATCAAGATTATTTTGATGCAGAGTCGATATAAATGAAAATTATTGAATTAAATGGTATTCCGATTCAAAATCGGTTGAGTTTTGACAGAGATAGCTAAGATCAAGGCCCGAAATGTGAGGATTCGAAAATAACGTCTAAAATCCTCTAAGACCTCTAGAAACGCCAGAAAATGCAAAAACAAAAAATAAATGAAAAAATTTTAAATTGACGAAATCAAGATTATTTTGATGCAGAGTCGATATAAATGAAAATTATTGAATTAAATGGTATTCCGATTCAAAATCGGTTGAGTTTTTGACAGAGATAGCTAAGATCAAGGCCCGAAATGTGAGGATTCGAAAATAACGTCTAAAATCCTCTAAGACCTCTAGAAACGCCAGAAAATGCAAAAACAAAAAATAAATGAAAAAATTTTAAATTGACGAAATCAAGATTATTTTGATGCAGAGTCGATATAAATGAAAATTATTGAATTAAATGGTATTCCGATTCAAAATCGGTTGAGTTTTTACAGAGATAGCTAAGATCAAGGCCCGAAATGTGAGGATTCGAAAATAACGTCTAAAACCCTCTAAGACCTCTAGAAACGCCAGAAAATGCAAAAACAAAAAATAAATGAAAAAATTTTAAATTGACGAAATCAAGATTATTTTGATGCAGAGTCGATATAAATGAAAATTATTGAATTAAATGGTATTCCGATTCAAAATCGGTTGAGTTTTGACAGAGATAGCTAAGATCAAGGCCCGAAATGTGAGGATTCGAAAATAACGTCTAAAATCCTCTAAGACCTCTAGAAACGCCAGAAAATGCAAAAACAAAAAATAAATGAAAAAATTTTAAATTGACGAAATCAAGATTATTTTGATGCAGAGTCGATATAAATGAAAATTATTGAATTAAATGGTATTCCGATTCAAAATCGGTTGAGTTTTGACAGAGATAGCTAAGATCAAGGCCCGAAATGTGAGGATTCGAAAATAACGTCTAAAATCCTCTAAGACCTCTAGAAACGCCAGAAAATGCAAAAACAAAAAATAAATGAAAAAATTTTAAATTGACGAAATCAAGATTATTTTGATGCAGAGTCGATATAAATGAAAATTATTGAATTAAATGGTATTCCGATTCAAAATCGGTTGAGTTTTGACAGAGATAGCTAAGATCAAGGCCCGAAATGTGAGGATTCGAAAATAACGTCTAAAACCCTCTAAGACCTCTAGAAACGCCAGAAAATGCAAAAACAAAAAATAAATGAAAAAAATTTTAAATTGACGAAATCAAGATTATTTTGATGCAGAGTCGATATAAATGAAAATTATTGAATTAAATGGTATTCCGATTCAAAATCGGTTGAGTTTTGACAGAGATAGCTAAGATCAAGGCCCGAAATGTGAGGATTCGAAAATAACGTCTAAAATCCTCTAAGACCTCTAGAAACGCCAGAAAATGCAAACCAAAAAATAAATGAAAAAATTTTAAATTGACGAAATCAAGTTTATTTTGATGCAGAGTCGATATAAATGAAAATTATTGAATTAAATGGTATTCCGATTCAAAATCGGTTGAGTTTTGACAGAGATAGCTAAGATCAAGGCCCGAAATGTGAGGATTCGAAAATAACGTCTAAAATCCTCTAAGACCTCTAGAAACGCCAGAAAATGCAAAAACAAAAAATAAATGAAAAAATTTTAAATTGACGAAATCAAGATTATTTTGATGCAGAGTCGATATAAATGAAAATTATTGAATTAAATGGTATTCCGATTCAAAATCGGTTGAGTTTTGACAGAGATAGCTAAGATCAAGGCCCGAAATGTGAGGATTCGAAAATAACGTCTTAAATCGTCTAAGACCTCTAGAAACGCCAGAAAATGCAAAAACAAAAAATAAATGAAAAAATTTTAAATTGACGAAATCAAGATTATTTTGATGCAGAGTCGATATTAATGAAAATTATTGAATTAAATGGTATTCCGATTCAAAATCGGTTGAGTTTTGACAGAGATAGCTAAGATCAAGGCCCGAAATGTGAGGATTCGAAAATAACGTCTAAAATCCTCTAAGACCTCTAGAAACGCCAGAAAATGCAAAAACAAAAAATAAATGAAAAAATTTTAAATTGACGAAATCAAGATTATTTTGATGCAGAGTCGATATAAATGAAAATTATTGAATTAAATGGTATTCCGATTCAAAATCGGTTGAGTTTTGACAGAGATAGCTAAGATCAAGGCCCGAAATGTGAGGATTCGAAAATAACGTCTAAAATCCTCTAAGACCTCTAGAAACGCCAGAAAATGCAAAAACAAAAAATAAATGAAAAAATTTTAAATTGACGAAATCAAGATTATTTTGATGCAGAGTCGATATAAATGAAAATTATTGAATTAAATGGTATTCCGATTCAGAATCGGTTGAGTTTTGACAGAGATAGCTAAGATCAAGGCCCGAAATGTGAGGATTCGAAAATAACGTCTAAAATCCTCTAAGACCTCTAGAAACGCCAGAAAATGCAAAAACAAAAAATAAATGAAAAAATTTTAAATTGACGAAATCAAGATTATTTTGATGCAGAGTCGATATAAATGAAAATTATTGAATTAAATGGTATTCCGATTCAAAATCGGTTGAGTTTTGACAGAGATAGCTAAGATCAAGGCCCGAAATGTGAGGATTCGAAAATAACGTCTAAAATCCTCTAAGACCTCTAGAAACGCCAGAAAATGCAAAAACAAAAAATAAATGAAAAAATTTTAAATTGACGAAATCAAGATTATTTTGATGCAGAGTCGATATAAATGAAAATTATTGAATTAAATGGTATTCCGATTCAAAATCGGTTGAGTTTTGACAGAGATAGCTAAGATCAAGGCCCGAAATGTGAGGATTCGAAAATAACGTCTAAAATCCTCTAAGACCTCTAGAAACGCCAGAAAATGCAAAAACAAAAAATAAATGAAAAAATTTTAAATTGACGAAATCAAGATTATTTTGATGCAGAGTCGATATAAATGAAAATTATTGAATTAAATGGTATTCCGATTCAAAATCGGTTGAGTTTTGACAGAGATAGCTAAGATCAAGGCCCGAAATGTGAGGATTCGAAAATAACGTCTAAAATCCTCTAAGACCTCTAGAAACGCCAGAAAATGCAAAAACAAAAAATAAATGAAAAAATTTTAAATTGACGAAATCAAGATTATTTTGATGCAGAGTCGATATAAATGAAAATTATTGAATTAAATGGTATTCCGATTCAAAATCGGTTGAGTTTTGACAGAGATAGCTAAGATCAAGGCCCGAAATGTGAGGATTCGAAAATAACGTCTAAAATCCTCTAAGACCTCTAGAAACGCCAGAAAATGCAAAAACAAAAAATAAATGAAAAAATTTTAAATTGACGAAATCAAGATTATTTTGATGCAGAGTCGATATAAATGAAAATTATTGAATTAAATGGTATTCCGATTCAAAATCGGTTGAGTTTTGACAGAGATAGCTAAGATCAAGGCCCGAAATGTGAGGATTCGAAAATAACGTCTAAAATCCTCTAAGACCTCTAGAAACGCCAGAAAATGCAAAAACAAAAAAATAAATGAAAAAATTTTAAATTGACGAAATCAAGATTATTTTGATGCAGAGTCGATATAAATGAAAATTATTGAATTAAATGGTATTCCGATTCAAAATCGGTTGAGTTTTGACAGAGATAGCTAAGATCAAGGCCCGAAATGTGAGGATTCGAAAATAAGGTCTAAAATCCTCTAAGACCTCTAGAAACGCCAGAAAATGCAAAAACAAAAAATAAATGAAAAAATTTTAAATTGACGAAATCAAGATTATTTTGATGCAGAGTCGATATAAATGAAAATTATTGAATTAAATGGTATTCCGATTCAAAATCGGTTGAGTTTTGACAGAGATAGCTAAGATCAAGGTCCGAAATGTGAGGATTCGAAAATAAGGTCTAAAATCCTCTAAGACCTCTAGAAACGCCAGAAAATGCAAAAACAAAAAATTAAATGAAAAAATTGTAAATTGACGAAATCAAGATTATTTTGATGCAGAGTCGATATAAATGAAAATTATTGAATTAAACAGTATTCTGATTCAAAATCGAATGAGTTTTGACAGAGATAGCTAAGATCAAGGCCTGAAATGTGAGGATTCGAAAATAACGTCTAAAATCGTCTAAGACCTCTAGAAACGCCAGAAAATGCAAAAACAAAAAATAAATGAAAAAATTTTAAATTGACGAAATCAAGATTATTTTGATGCAGAGTCGATATAAATGAAAATTATTGAATTAAACGGTATTCCGATTCAGAATCGGTTGAGTTTTGACAGGGATAGTTAAAATCAAGGCCCGAAATGTGAGGATTCGAAAATAACGTCTAAAATCGTCTAAGACCTCTAGAAACGCCAGAAAATGCAAAAACAAAAAATAAATGAAAAAATTTTAAATTGACGAAATCAAGATTATTTTGATGCAGAGTCGATATAAATGAAAATTATTGAATTAAATGGTATTCCGATTCAAAATTTGTAGAGTTTTGACAGAGATAGCTAAGATCAAGGCCCGAAATGTGAGGATTCGAAAATAACGTCTAAAATCCTCTAAGACCTCTAGAAACGCCAGAAAATGCAAAAACAAAAAATAAATGAAAAAATTTTAAATTGACGAAATCAAGATTATTTTGATGCAGAGTCGATATAAATGAAAATTATTGAATTAAATGGTATTCCGATTCAAAATCGGTTGAGTTTTGACAGAGATAGCTAAGATCAAGGCCCGAAATGTGAGGATTCGAAAATAACGTCTAAAACCCTCTAAGACCTCTAGAAACGCCAGAAAATGCAAAAACAAAAAATAAATGAAAAAATTTTAAATTGACGAAATCAAGATTATTTTGATGCAGAGTCGATATAAATGAAAATTATTGAATTAAATGGTATTCCGATTCAAAATCGGTTGAGTTTTGACAGAGATAGCTAAGATCAAGGCCCGAAATGTGAGGATTCGAAAATAACGTCTAAAATCCTCTAAGACCTCTAGAAACGCCAGAAAATGCAAAAACAAAAAATAAATGAAAAAATTTTAAATTGACGAAATCAAGATTATTTTGATGCAGAGTCGATATAAATGAAAATTATTGAATTAAATGGTATTCCGATTCAAAATCGGTTGAGTTTTGACAGAGATAGCTAAGATCAAGGCCCGAAATGTGAGGATTCGAAAATAACGTCTAAAATCCTCTAAGACCTCTAGAAACGCCAGAAAATGCAAAAACAAAAAATAAATGAAAAAATTTTAAATTGACGAAATCAAGATTATTTTGATGCAGAGTCGATATAAATGAAAATTATTGAATTAAATGGTATTCCGATTCAAAATCGGTTGAGTTTTGACAGAGATAGCTAAGATCAAGGCCCGAAATGTGAGGATTCGAAAATAACGTCTAAAATCCTCTAAGACCTCTAGAAACGCCAGAAAATGCAAAAACAAAAAATAAATGAAAAAATTTTAAATTGACGAAATCAAGATTATTTTGATGCAGAGTCGATATAAATGAAAATTATTGAATTAAATGGTATTCCGATTCAAAATCGGTTGAGTTTTGACAGAGATAGCTAAGATCAAGGCCCGAAATGTGAGGATTCGAAAATAACGTCTAAAATCCTCTAAGACCTCTAGAAACGCCAGAAAATGCAAAAACAAAAAATAAATGAAAAAATTTTAAATTGACGAAATCAAGATTATTTTGATGCAGAGTCGATATAAATGAAAATTATTGAATTAAATGGTATTCCGATTCAAAATCGGTTGAGTTTTGACAGAGATAGCTAAGATCAAGGCCCGAAATGTGAGGATTCGAAAATAACGTCTAAAATCCTCTAAGACCTCTAGAAACGCCAGAAAATGCAAAAACAAAAAATAAATGAAAAAATTTTAAATTGACGAAATCAAGATTATTTTGATGCAGAGTCGATATAAATGAAAATTATTGAATTAAATGGCATTCCGATTCAAAATCGGTTGAGTTTTGACAGAGATAGCTAAGATCAAGGCCCGAAATGTGGGGATTCGAAAATAACGTCTAAAATCGTCTAAGACCTCTAGAAACGCCAGAAAATGCAAAAACAAAAAATAAATGAAAAAATTTTAAATTGACGAAATCAAGATTATTTTGATGCAGAGTCGATATAAATGAAAATTATTGAATTAAATGGTATTCCGATTCAAAATCGGTTGAGTTTTGACAGAGATAGCTAAGATCAAGGCCCGAAATGTGGGGATTCGAAAATAACGTCTAAAATCGTCTAAGACCTCTAGAAACGCCAGAAAATGCAAAAACAAAAAATAAATGAAAAAATTTTAAATTGACGAAATCAAGATTATTTTGATGCAGAGTCGATATAAATGAAAATTATTGAATTAAATGGTATTCCGATTCAAAATCGGTTGAGTTTTGACAGAGATAGCTAAGATCAAGGCCCGAAATGTGAGGATTCGAAAATAACGTCTAAAATCCTCTAAGACCTCTAGAAACGCCAGAAAATGCAAAAACAAAAAATAAATGAAAAAATTTTAAATTGACGAAATCAAGATTATTTTGATGCAGAGTCGATATAAATGAAAATTATTGAATTAAATGGTATTCCGATTCAAAATCGGTTGAGTTTTGACAGAGATAGCTAAGATCAAGGCCCGAAATGTGAGGATTCGAAAATAACGTCTAAAATCCTCTAAGACCTCTAGAAACGCCAGAAAATGCAAAAACAAAAAATAAATGAAAAAATTTTAAATTGACGAAATCAAGATTATTTTGATGCAGAGTCGATATAAATGAAAATTATTGAATTAAATGGTATTCCGATTCAAAATCGGTTGAGTTTTGACAGAGATAGCTAAGATCAAGGCCCGAAATGTGAGGATTCGAAAATAACGTCTAAAATCCTCTAAGACCTCTAGAAACGCCAGAAAATGCAAAAACAAAAAATAAATGAAAAAAATTTTAAATTGACGAAATCAAGATTATTTTGATGCAGAGTCGATATAAATGAAAATTATTGAATTAAATGGTATTCCGATTCAAAATCGGTTGAGTTTTGACAGAGATAGCTAAGATCAAGGCCCGAAATGTGAGGATTCGAAAATAACGTCTAAAATCCTCTAAGACCTCTAGAAACGCCAGAAAATGCAAAAACAAAAAATAAATGAAAAAATTTTAAATTGACGAAATCAAGATTATTTTGATGCAGAGTCGATATAAATGAAAATTATTGAATTAAATGGTATTCCGATTCAAAATCGGTTGAGTTTTGACAGAGATAGCTAAGATCAAGGCCCGAAATGTGAGGATTCGAAAATAACGTCTAAAATCGTCTAAGACCTCTAGAAACGCCAGAAAATGCAAAAACAAAAAATAAATGAAAAAATTTTAAATTGACGAAATCAAGATTATTTTGATGCAGAGTCGATATAAATGAAAATTATTGAATTAAATGGTATTCCGATTCAAAATCGGTTGAGTTTTGACAGAGATAGCTAAGATCAAGGCCCGAAATGTGAGGATTCGAAAATAACGTCTAAAATCCTCTAAGACCTCTAGAAACGCCAGAAAATGCAAAAACAAAAAATAAATGAAAAAATTTTAAATTGACGAAATCAAGATTATTTTGATGCAGAGTCGATATAAATGAAAATTATTGAATTAAATGGTATTTTGATTCAAAATCGGTTGAGTTTTGACAGAGATAGCTAAGATCAAGGCCCGAAATGTGAGGATTCGAAAATAACGTCTAAAATCCTCTAAGACCTCTAGAAACGCCAAAAAATGCAAAAACAAAAAATAAATGAAAAAATTTTATATTGACGAAATCAAGATTATTTTGATGCAGAGTCGATATAAATGAAAATTATTGAATTAAATGGTATTCCGATTCAAAATCGGTTGAGTTTTGACAGAGATAGCTAAGATCAAGGCCCGAAATGTGAGGATTCGAAAATAACGTCTAAAATCCTCTAAGACCTCTAGAAACGCCAGAAAATGCAAAAACAAAAAATAAATGAAAAAATTTTAAATTGACGAAATCAAGATTATTTTGATGCAGAGTCGATATAAATGAAAATTATAGAATTAAATGGTATTTTGATTCAAAACCGGTTGAGTTTTGACAGAGATAGCTAAGATCAAGGCCTGAAATGTGAGGATTCGAAAATAACGTCTAAAATCCTCTAAGACCTCTAGAAACGCCAGAAAATGCAAAAACAAGAAATAAATGAAAAAATTTTAAATTGACGAAATCAAGATTATTTTGATTCAGAGTCGATATAAATGAAAATTATTGAATTAAATGGTATTCCGATTCAAAATCGGTTGAGTTTTGACAGAGATAGCTAAGATCAAGGCCCGAAATGTGAGGATTCGAAAATAACGTCTAAAATCGTCTAAGACCTCTAGAAACGCCAGAAAATGCAAAAACAAAAAATAAATGAAAAAATTTTAAATTGACGAAATCAAGATTATTTTGATGCAGAGTCGATATAAATGAAAATTATTGAATTAAATGGTATTCCGATTCAAAATCGGTTGAGTTTTGACAGAGATAGCTAAGATCAAGGCCCGAAGTGTGAGGATTCGAAAATAACGTCTAAAATCCTCTAAGACCTCTAGAAACGCCAGAAAATGCAAAAACAAAAAATAAATGAAAAAATTTTAAATTGACGAAATCAAGATTATTTTGATGCAGAGTCGATATAAATGAAAATTATTGAATTAAATGGTATTTTGATTCAAAATCGGTTGAGTTTTGACAGAGATAGCTAAGATCAAGGCCTGAAATGTGAGGATTCGAAAATAACGTCTAAAATCGTCTAAGACCTCTAGAAACGCCAGAAAATGCAAAAACAAAAAATAAATGAAAAAATTTTAAATTGACGAAATCAAGATTATTTTGATGCAGAGTCGATATAAATGAAAATTATTAAATTAAATGGTATTCCGATTAAAAATCGGTTGAGTTTTGACAGAGATAGCTAAGATCAAGGCCCGAAATGGGAGGGTTAAAAAAAAACTTTTAAAACCCCTTAAACCTCTCAAAACACCCCAAAAAAAAAAAAAAAAAAAAAAATAAATGATGAAAAATTTTAAATTGACGAAATCAAGATTATTTTGATGCAGAGTCGATATAAATGAAAATTATTGAATTAAATGGTATTCCGATTCAAAATCGGTTGAGTTTTGACAGAGATAGCTAAGATCAAGGCCCGAA
>JAEIGM010000158.1:0-76318 GCA_018903735.1 Drosophila cardini
CTCTAAGACCTCTAGAAAGCCAGAAAATGCAAAAACAAAAAATAAATGAAAAAATTTTAAATTGACGAAATCAAGATTATTTTGATGCAGAGTCGATATAAATGAAAATTATTGAATTAAATGGTATTCCGATTCAAAATCGGTTGAGTTTTGACAAAGATAGCTAAGATCAAGGCCCGAAATGTGAGGATTCGAAAATAACGTCTAAAATCCTCTAAGACCTCTAGAAACGCCAGAAAATGCAAAAACAAAAAATAAATGAAAAAATTGTAAATTGACGAAATCAAGATTATTTTGATGCAGAGTCGATATAAATGAAAATTATTGAATTAAATGGTATTCCGATTCAAAATCGGTTGAGTTTTAACAGAGATAGCTAAGATCAAGGCCCGACATGTGAGGATTCGAAAATAACGTCTAAAATCCTCTAAGACCTCTAGAAACGCCAGAAAATGCAAAAACAAAAAATAAATGAAAAAATTTTAAATTGACGAAATCAAGATTATTTTGATGCAGAGTCGATATAAATGAAAATTTTTGAATTAAACGGTATTCTGATTCAAAATCGGTTGAGTTTTGACAGAGATAGCTAAGATCAAGGCCCGAAATGTGAGGATTCGAAAATAACGTCTAAAATCCTCTAAGACCTCTAGAAACGCCAGAAAATGCAAAAACAAAAAATAAATGAAAAAATTTTAAATTGACGAAATCAAGATTATTTTGATGCAGAGTCGATATAAATGAAAATTATTGAATTAAATGGTATTCCGATTCAAAATCGGTTGAGTTTTGACAGAGATAGCTAAGATCAAGGCCCGAAATGTGAGGATTCGAAAATAACGTCTAAAATCCTCTAAGACCTCTAGAAACGCCAGAAAATGCAAAAACAAAAAATAAATAAAAAAATTTTAAATTGACGAAATCAAGATTATTTTGATGCAGAGTCGATATAAATGAAAATTATTGAATTAAATGGTATTCCGATTCAAAATCGGTTGAGTTTTAACAGAGATAGCTAAGATCAAGGCCCGAAATGTGAGGATTCGAAAATAACGTCTAAAATCCTCTAAGACCTCTAGAAACGCCAGAAAATGCAAAAACAAAAAATAAATGAAAAAATTTTAAATTGACGAAATCAAGATTATTTTGATGCAGAGTCGATATAAATGAAAATTATTGAATTAAATGGTATTCCGATTCAAAATCGGTTGAGTTTTGACAGAGATAGCTAAGATCAAGGCCTGAAATGTGAGGATTCGAAAATAACGTCTAAAATCCTCTAAGACCTCTAGAAACGCCAGAAAATGCAAAAACAAAAAATAAATGAAAAAATTTTAAATTGACGAAATCAAGATTATTTTGATGCAGAGTCGATATAAATGAAAATTATTGAATTAAATGGTATTCCGATTCAAAATCGGTTGAGTTTTGACAGAGATAGCTAAGATCAAGGCCTGAAATGTGAGGATTCGAAAATAACGTCTAAAATCCTCTAAGACCTCTAGAAACGCCAGAAAATGCAAAAACAAAAAATAAATGAAAAAATTTTAAATTGACGAAATCAAGATTATTTTGATGCAGAGTCGATATAAATGAAAATTATTGAATTAAATGGTATTCCGATTCAAAATCGGTTGAGTTTCGACAGAGATAGCTAAGATCAAGGCCCGAAATGTGAGGATTCGAAAATAACGTCTAAAATCCTCTAAGACCTCTAGAAACGCCAGAAAATGCAAAAACAAAAAATAAATGAAAAAATTTTAAATTGACGAAATCAAGATTATTTTGATGCAGAGTCGATATAAATGAAAATTATTGAATTAAATGGTATTCCGATTCAAAATCGGTTGAGTTTTGACAGAGATAGCTAAGATCAAGGCCCGAAATGTGAGGATTCGAAAATAACGTCTAAAATCCTCTAAGACCTCTAGAAACGCCAGAAAATGCAAAAACAAAAAATAAATGAAAAAATTTTAAATTGACGAAATCAAGATTATTTTGATGCAGAGTCGATATAAATGAAAATTATTGAATTAAATGGTATTCCGATTCAAAATCGGTTGAGTTTTGACAGAGATAGCTAAGATCAAGGCCCGAAATGTGAGGATTCGAAAATAACGTCTAAAATCCTCTAAGACCTCTAGAAACGCCAGAAAATGCAAAAACAAAAAATAAATGAAAAAATTTTAAATTGACGAAATCAAGATTATTTTGATGCAGAGTCGATATAAATGAAAATTATTGAATTAAATGGTATTCCGATTCAAAATCGGTTGAGTTTTAACAGAGATAGCTAAGATCAAGGCCCGACATGTGAGGATTCGAAAATAACGTCTAAAATCCTCTAAGACCTCTAGAAACGCCAGAAAATGCAAAAACAAAAAATAAATGAAAAAATTTTAAATTGACGAAATCAAGATTATTTTGATGCAGAGTCGATATAAATGAAAATTATTGAATTAAATGGTATTCCGATTCAAAATCGGTTGAGTTTTGACAGAGATAGCTAAGATCAAGGCCTGAAATGTGAGGATTCGAAAATAACGTCTAAAATCCTCTAAGACCTCTAGAAACGCCAGAAAATGCAAAAACAAAAAATAAATGAAAAAATTTTAAATTGACGAAATCAAGATTATTTTGATGCAGAGTCGATATAAATGAAAATTATTGAATTAAATGGTATTCCGATTCAAAATCGGTTGAGTTTTGACAGAGATAGCTAAGATCAAGGCCCGAAATGTGAGGATTCGAAAATAACGTCTAAAATCCTCTAAGACCTCTAGAAACGCCAGAAAATGCAAAAACAAAAAATAAATGAAAAAATTTTAAATTGACGAAATCAAGATTATTTTGATGCAGAGTCGATATAAATGAAAATTATTGAATTAAATGGTATTCCGATTCAAAATCGGTTGAGTTTTGACAGAGATAGCTAAGATCAAGGCCCGAAATGTGAGGATTCGAAAATAACGTCTAAAATCCTCTAAGACCTCTAGAAACGCCAGAAAATGCAAAAACAAAAAATAAATGAAAAAATTTTAAATTGACGAAATCAAGATTATTTTGATGCAGAGTCGATATAAATGAAAATTATTGAATTAAATGGTATTCCGATTCAAAATCGGTTGAGTTTTGACAGAGATAGCTAAGATCAAGGCCCGAAATGTGAGGATTCGAAAATAACGTCTAAAATCCTCTAAGACCTCTAGAAACGCCAGAAAATGCAAAAACAAAAAATAAATGAAAAAATTTTAAATTGACGAAATCAAGATTATTTTGATGCAGAGTCGATATAAATGAAAATTATTGAATTAAATGGTATTCCGATTCAAAATCGGTTGAGTTTTGACAGAGATAGCTAAGATCAAGGCCCGAAATGTGAGGATTCGAAAATAACGTCTAAAATCCTCTAAGACCTCTAGAAACGCCAGAAAATGCAAAAACAAAAAATAAATGAAAAAATTTTAAATTGACGAAATCAAGATTATTTTGATGCAGAGTCGATATAAATGAAAATTATTGAATTAAATGGTATTCCGATTCAAAATCGGTTGAGTTTTGACAGAGATAGCTAAGATCAAGGCCCGAAATGTGAGGATTCGAAAATAACGTCTAAAATCCTCTAAGACCTCTAGAAACGCCAGAAAATGCAAAAACAAAAAATAAATGAAAAAATTTTAAATTGACGAAATCAAGATTATTTTGATGCAGAGTCGATATAAATGAAAATTATTGAATTAAATGGTATTCCGATTCAAAATCGGTTGAGTTTTGACAGAGATAGCTAAGATCAAGGCCCGAAATGTGAGGATTCGAAAATAACGTCTAAAATCCTCTAAGACCTCTAGAAACGCCAGAAAATGCAAAAACAAAAAATAAATGAAAAAATTTTAAATTGACGAAATCAAGATTATTTTGATGCAGAGTCGATATAAATGAAAATTATTGAATTAAATGGTATTCCGATTCAAAATCGGTTGAGTTTTGACAGAGATAGCTAAGATCAAGGCCCGAAATGTGAGGATTCGAAAATAACGTCTAAAATCCTCTAAGACCTCTAGAAACGCCAGAAAATGCAAAAACAAAAAATAAATGAAAAAATTTTAAATTGACGAAATCAAGATTATTTTGATGCAGAGTCGATATAAATGAAAATTATTGAATTAAATGGTATTCCGATTCAAAATCGGTTGAGTTTTAACAGAGATAGCTAAGATCAAGGCCCGAAATGTGAGGATTCGAAAATAACGTCTAAAATCCTCTAAGACCTCTAGAAACGCCAGAAAATGCAAAAACAAAAAATAAATGAAAAAATTTTAAATTGACGAAATCAAGATTATTTTGATGCAGAGTCGATATAAATGAAAATTATTGAATTAAATGGTATTCCGATTCAAAATCGGTTGAGTTTTGACAGAGATAGCTAAGATCAAGGCCCGAAATGTGAGGATTCGAAAATAACGTCTAAAATCCTCTAAGACCTCTAGAAACGCCAGAAAATGCAAAAACAAAAAATAAATGAAAAAATTTTAAATTGACGAAATCAAGATTATTTTGATGCAGAGTCGATATAAATGAAAATTATTGAATTAAATGGTATTCCGATTCAAAATCGGTTGAGTTTTGACAGAGATAGCTAAGATCAAGGCCCGAAATGTGAGGATTCGAAAATAACGTCTAAAATCCTCTAAGACCTCTAGAAACGCCAGAAAATGCAAAAACAAAAAATAAATGAAAAAATTTTAAATTGACGAAATCAAGATTATTTTGATGCAGAGTCGATATAAATGAAAATTATTGAATTAAATGGTATTCCGATTCAAAATCGGTTGAGTTTTGACAGAGATAGCTAAGATCAAGGCCCGAAATGTGAGGATTCGAAAATAACGTCTAAAATCCTCTAAGACCTCTAGAAACGCCAGAAAATGCAAAAACAAAAAATAAATGAAAAAATTTTAAATTGACGAAATCAAGATTATTTTGATGCAGAGTCGATATAAATGAAAATTATTGAATTAAATGGTATTCCGATTCAAAATCGGTTGAGTTTTGACAGAGATAGCTAAGATCAAGGCCCGAAATGTGAGGATTCGAAAATAACGTCTAAAATCCTCTAAGACCTCTAGAAACGCCAGAAAATGCAAAAACAAAAAATAAATGAAAAAATTTTAAATTGACGAAATCAAGATTATTTTGATGCAGAGTCGATATAAATGAAAATTATTGAATTAAATGGTATTCCGATTCAAAATCGGTTGAGTTTTGACAGAGATAGCTAAGATCAAGGCCCGAAATGTGAGGATTCGAAAATAACGTCTAAAATCCTCTAAGACCTCTAGAAACGCCAGAAAATGCAAAAACAAAAAATAAATGAAAAAATTTTAAATTGACGAAATCAAGATTATTTTGATGCAGAGTCGATATAAATGAAAATTATTGAATTAAATGGTATTCCGATTCAAAATCGGTTGAGTTTTGACAGAGATAGCTAAGATCAAGGCCCGAAATGTGAGGATTCGAAAATAACGTCTAAAATCGTCTAAGACCTCTAGAAACGCCAGAAAATGCAAAAACAAAAAATAAATGAAAAAATTTTAAATTGACGAAATCAAGATTATTTTGATGCAGAGTCGATATAAATGAAAATTATTGAATTAAATGGTATTCCGATTCAAAATCGGTTGAGTTTTGACAGAGATAGCTAAGATCAAGGCCCGAAATGTGAGGATTCGAAAATAACGTCTAAAATCCTCTAAGACCTCTAGAAACGCCAGAAAATGCAAAAACAAAAAATAAATGAAAAAATTTTAAATTGACGAAATCAAGATTATTTTGATGCAGAGTCGATATAAATGAAAATTATTGAATTAAATGGTATTCCGATTCAAAATCGGTTGAGTTTTGACAGAGATAGCTAAGATCAAGGCCCGAAATGTGAGGATTCGAAAATAACGTCTAAAATCCTCTAAGACCTCTAGAAACGCCAGAAAATGCAAAAACAAAAAATAAATGAAAAAATTTTAAATTGACGAAATCAAGATTATTTTGATGCAGAGTCGATATAAATGAAAATTATTGAATTAAATGGTATTCCGATTCAAAATCGGTTGAGTTTTGACAGAGATAGCTAAGATCAAGGCCCGAAATGTGAGGATTCGAAAATAACGTCTAAAATCCTCTAAGACCTCTAGAAACGCCAGAAAATGCAAAAACAAAAAATAAATGAAAAAATTTTAAATTGACGAAATCAAGATTATTTTGATGCAGAGTCGATATAAATGAAAATTATTGAATTAAATGGTATTCCGATTCAAAATCGGTTGAGTTTTGACAGAGATAGCTAAGATCAAGGCCCGAAATGTGAGGATTCGAAAATAACGTCTAAAATCCTCTAAGACCTCTAGAAACGCCAGAAAATGCAAAAACAAAAAATAAATGAAAAAATTTTAAATTGACGAAATCAAGATTATTTTGATGCAGAGTCGATATAAATGAAAATTATTGAATTAAATGGTATTCCGATTCAAAATCGGTTGAGTTTTAACAGAGATAGCTAAGATCAAGGCCCGAAATGTGAGGATTCGAAAATAACGTCTAAAATCCTCTAAGACCTCTAGAAACGCCAGAAAATGCAAAAACAAAAAATAAATGAAAAAATTTTAAATTGACGAAATCAAGATTATTTTGATGCAGAGTCGATATAAATGAAAATTTTTGAATTAAATGGTATTCTGATTCAAAATCGGTTGAGTTTTGACAGAGATAGCTAAGATCAAGGCCTGAAATGTGAGGATTCGAAAATAACGTCTAAAATCGTCTAAGACCTCTAGAAACGCCAGAAAATGCAAAAACAAAAAATAAATGAAAAAATTTTAAATTGACGAAATCAAGATTATTTTGATGCAGAGTCGATATAAATGAAAATTATTGAATTAAATGGTATTCCGATTCAAAATCGGTTGAGTTTTGACAGAGATAGCTAAGATCAAGGCCCGAAATGTGAGGATTCGAAAATAACGTCTAAAATCCTCTAAGACCTCTAGAAACGCCAGAAAATGCAAAAACAAAAAATAAATGAAAAAATTTTAAATTGACGAAATCAAGATTATTTTGATGCAGAGTCGATATAAATGAAAATTATTGAATTAAATGGTATTCCGATTCAAAATCGGTTGAGTTTTGACAGAGATAGCTAAGATCAAGGCCCGAAATGTGAGGATTCGAAAATAACGTCTAAAATCCTCTAAGACCTCTAGAAACGCCAGAAAATGCAAAAACAAAAAATAAATGAAAAAATTTTAAATTGACGAAATCAAGATTATTTTGATGCAGAGTCGATATAAATGAAAATTATTGAATTAAATGGTATTCCGATTCAAAATCGGTTGAGTTTTGACAGAGATAGCTAAGATCAAGGCCCGAAATGTGAGGATTCGAAAATAACGTCTAAAATCCTCTAAGACCTCTAGAAACGCCAGAAAATGCAAAAACAAAAAATAAATGAAAAAATTTTAAATTGACGAAATCAAGATTATTTTGATGCAGAGTCGATATAAATGAAAATTATTGAATTAAATGGTATTCCGATTCAAAATCGGTTGAGTTTTGACAGAGATAGCTAAGATCAAGGCCCGAAATGTGAGGATTCGAAAATAACGTCTAAAATCCTCTAAGACCTCTAGAAACGCCAGAAAATGCAAAAACAAAACAAAAATAAATGAAAAAATTTTAAATTGACGAAATCAAGATTATTTTGATGCAGAGTCGATATAAATGAAAATTATTGAATTAAATGGTATTCCGATTCAAAATCGGTTGAGTTTTGACAGAGATAGCTAAGATCAAGGCCCGAAATGTGAGGATTCGAAAATAACGTCTAAAATCCTCTAAGACCTCTAGAAACGCCAGAAAATGCAAAAACAAAAAATAAATGAAAAAATTTTAAATTGACGAAATCAAGATTATTTTGATGCAGAGTCGATATAAATGAAAATTATTGAATTAAATGGTATTCCGATTCAAAATCGGTTGAGTTTTGACAGAGATAGCTAAGATCAAGGCCCGAAATGTGAGGATTCGAAAATAACGTCTAAAATCCTCTAAGACCTCTAGAAACGCCAGAAAATGCAAAAACAAAAAATAAATGAAAAAATTTTAAATTGACGAAATCAAGATTATTTTGATGCAGAGTCGATATAAATGAAAATTATTGAATTAAATGGTATTCCGATTCAAAATCGGTTGAGTTTTGACAGAGATAGCTAAGATCAAGGCCCGAAATGTGAGGATTCGAAAATAACGTCTAAAATCCTCTAAGACCTCTAGAAACGCCAGAAAATGCAAAAACAAAAAATAAATGAAAAAATTTTAAATTGACGAAATCAAGATTATTTTGATGCAGAGTCGATATAAATGAAAATTATTGAATTAAATGGTATTCCGATTCAAAATCGGTTGAGTTTTGACAGAGATAGCTAAGATCAAGGCCCGAAATGTGAGGATTCGAAAATAACGTCTAAAATCCTCTAAGACCTCTAGAAACGCCAGAAAATGCAAAAACAAAAAATAAATGAAAAAATTTTAAATTGACGAAATCAAGATTATTTTGATGCAGAGTCGATATAAATGAAAATTATTGAATTAAATGGTATTCCGATTCAAAATCGGTTGAGTTTTGACAGAGATAGCTAAGATCAAGGCCCGAAATGTGAGGATTCGAAAATAACGTCTAAAATCCTCTAAGACCTCTAGAAACGCCAGAAAATGCAAAAACAAAAAATAAATGAAAAAATTTTAAATTGACGAAATCAAGATTATTTTGATGCAGAGTCGATATAAATGAAAATTATTGAATTAAATGGTATTCCGATTCAAAATCGGTTGAGTTTTTGACAGAGATAGCTAAGATCAAGGCCCGAAATGTGAGGATTCGAAAATAACGTCTAAAATCCTCTAAGACCTCTAGAAACGCCAGAAAATGCAAAAACAAAAAATAAATGAAAAAATTTTAAATTGACGAAATCAAGATTATTTTGATGCAGAGTCGATATAAATGAAAATTATTGAATTAAATGGTATTCCGATTCAAAATCGGTTGAGTTTTGACAGAGATAGCTAAGATCAAGGCCCGAAATGTGAGGATTCGAAAATAACGTCTAAAATCCTCTAAGACCTCTAGAAACGCCAGAAAATGCAAAAACAAAAAATAAATGAAAAAATTTTAAATTGACGAAATCAAAGATTATTTTGATGCAGAGTCGATATAAATGAAAATTATTGAATTAAATGGTATTCCGATTCAAAATCGGTTGAGTTTTGACAGAGATAGCTAAGATCAAGGCCCGAAATGTGAGGATTCGAAAATAACGTCTAAAATCCTCTAAGACCTCTAGAAACGCCAGAAAATGCAAAAACAAAAAATAAATGAAAAAATTTTAAATTGACGAAATCAAGATTATTTTGATGCAGAGTCGATATAAATGAAAATTATTGAATTAAATGGTATTCCGATTCAAAATCGGTTGAGTTTTGACAGAGATAGCTAAGATCAAGGCCCGAAATGTGAGGATTCGAAAATAACGTCTAAAATCCTCTAAGACCTCTAGAAACGCCAGAAAATGCAAAAACAAAAAATAAATGAAAAAATTTTAAATTGACGAAATCAAGATTATTTTGATGCAGAGTCGATATAAATGAAAATTATTGAATTAAATGGTATTCCGATTCAAAATCGGTTGAGTTTTGACAGAGATAGCTAAGATCAAGGCCCGAAATGTGAGGATTCGAAAATAACGTCTAAAATCCTCTAAGACCTCTAGAAACGCCAGAAAATGCAAAAACAAAAAATAAATGAAAAAATTTTAAATTGACGAAATCAAGATTATTTTGATGCAGAGTCGATATAAATGAAAATTATTGAATTAAATGGTATTCCGATTCAAAATCGGTTGAGTTTTGACAGAGATAGCTAAGATCAAGGCCCGAAATGTGAGGATTCGAAAATAACGTCTAAAATCCTCTAAGACCTCTAGAAACGCCAGAAAATGCAAAAACAAAAAATAAATGAAAAAATTTTAAATTGACGAAATCAAGATTATTTTGATGCAGAGTCGATATAAATGAAAATTATTGAATTAAATGGTATTCCGATTCAAAATCGGTTGAGTTTTGACAGAGATAGCTAAGATCAAGGCCCGAAATGTGAGGATTCGAAAATAACGTCTAAAATCCTCTAAGACCTCTAGAAACGCCAGAAAATGCAAAAACAAAAAATAAATGAAAAAATTTTAAATTGACGAAATCAAGATTATTTTGATGCAGAGTCGATATAAATGAAAATTATTGAATTAAATGGTATTCCGATTCAAAATCGGTTGAGTTTTGACAGAGATAGCTAAGATCAAGGCCCGAAATGTGAGGATTCGAAAATAACGTCTAAAATCCTCTAAGACCTCTAGAAACGCCAGAAAATGCAAAAAACAAAAAATAAATGAAAAAATTTTAAATTGACGAAATCAAGATTATTTTGATGCAGAGTCGATATAAATGAAAATTATTGAATTAAATGGTATTCCGATTCAAAATCGGTTGAGTTTTGACAGAGATAGCTAAGATCAAGGCCCGAAATGTGAGGATTCGAAAATAACGTCTAAAATCCTCTAAGACCTCTAGAAACGCCAGAAAATGCAAAAACAAAAAAATAAATGAAAAAATTTTAAATTGACGAAATCAAGATTATTTTGATGCAGAGTCGATATAAATGAAAATTATTGAATTAAATGGTATTCCGATTCAAAATCGGTTGAGTTTTGACAGAGATAGCTAAGATCAAGGCCCGAAATGTGAGGATTCGAAAATAACGTCTAAAATCCTCTAAGACCTCTAGAAACGCCAGAAAATGCAAAAACAAAAAATAAATGAAAAAATTTTAAATTGACGAAATCAAGATTATTTTGATGCAGAGTCGATATAAATGAAAATTATTGAATTAAATGGTATTCCGATTCAAAATCGGTTGAGTTTTGACAGAGATAGCTAAGATCAAGGCCCGAAATGTGAGGATTCGAAAATAACGTCTAAAATCCTCTAAGACCTCTAGAAACGCCAGAAAATGCAAAAAACAAAAAATAAATGAAAAAATTTTAAATTGACGAAATCAAGATTATTTTGATGCAGAGTCGATATAAATGAAAATTATTGAATTAAATGGTATTCCGATTCAAAATCGGTTGAGTTTTGACAGAGATAGCTAAGATCAAGGCCCGAAATGTGAGGATTCGAAAATAACGTCTAAAATCCTCTAAGACCTCTAGAAACGCCAGAAAATGCAAAAACAAAAAATAAATGAAAAAATTTTAAATTGACGAAATCAAGATTATTTTGATGCAGAGTCGATATAAATGAAAATTATTGAATTAAATGGTATTCCGATTCAAAATCGGTTGAGTTTTGACAGAGATAGCTAAGATCAAGGCCCGAAATGTGAGGATTCGAAAATAACGTCTAAAATCCTCTAAGACCTCTAGAAACGCCAGAAAATGCAAAAACAAAAAATAAATGAAAAAATTTTAAATTGACGAAATCAAGATTATTTTGATGCAGAGTCGATATAAATGAAAATTATTGAATTAAATGGTATTCCGATTCAAAATCGGTTGAGTTTTGACAGAGATAGCTAAGATCAAGGCCCGAAATGTGAGGATTCGAAAATAACGTCTAAAATCCTCTAAGACCTCTAGAAACGCCAGAAAATGCAAAAACAAAAAATAAATGAAAAAATTTTAAATTGACGAAATCAAGATTATTTTGATGCAGAGTCGATATAAATGAAAATTATTGAATTAAATGGTATTCCGATTCAAAATCGGTTGAGTTTTGACAGAGATAGCTAAGATCAAGGCCCGAAATGTGAGGATTCGAAAATAACGTCTAAAATCCTCTAAGACCTCTAGAAACGCCAGAAAATGCAAAAACAAAAAATAAATGAAAAAATTTTAAATTGACGAAATCAAGATTATTTTGATGCAGAGTCGATATAAATGAAAATTATTGAATTAAATGGTATTCCGATTCAAAATCGGTTGAGTTTTGACAGAGATAGCTAAGATCAAGGCCCGAAATGTGAGGATTCGAAAATAACGTCTAAAATCCTCTAAGACCTCTAGAAACGCCAGAAAATGCAAAAACAAAAAATAAATGAAAAAATTTTAAATTGACGAAATCAAGATTATTTTGATGCAGAGTCGATATAAATGAAAATTATTGAATTAAATGGTATTCCGATTCAAAATCGGTTGAGTTTTGACAGAGATAGCTAAGATCAAGGCCCGAAATGTGAGGATTCGAAAATAACGTCTAAAATCCTCTAAGACCTCTAGAAACGCCAGAAAATGCAAAAACAAAAAATAAATGAAAAAATTTTAAATTGACGAAATCAAGATTATTTTGATGCAGAGTCGATATAAATGAAAATTATTGAATTAAATGGTATTCCGATTCAAAATCGGTTGAGTTTTGACAGAGATAGCTAAGATCAAGGCCCGAAATGTGAGGATTCGAAAATAACGTCTAAAATCCTCTAAGACCTCTAGAAACGCCAGAAAATGCAAAAACAAAAAATAAATGAAAAAATTTTAAATTGACGAAATCAAGATTATTTTGATGCAGAGTCGATATAAATGAAAATTATTGAATTAAATGGTATTCCGATTCAAAATCGGTTGAGTTTTGACAGAGATAGCTAAGATCAAGGCCCGAAATGTGAGGATTCGAAAATAACGTCTAAAATCCTCTAAGACCTCTAGAAACGCCAGAAAATGCAAAAACAAAAAATAAATGAAAAAATTTTAAATTGACGAAATCAAGATTATTTTGATGCAGAGTCGATATAAATGAAAATTATTGAATTAAATGGTATTCCGATTCAAAATCGGTTGAGTTTTGACAGAGATAGCTAAGATCAAGGCCCGAAATGTGAGGATTCGAAAATAACGTCTAAAATCCTCTAAGACCTCTAGAAACGCCAGAAAATGCAAAAACAAAAAATAAATGAAAAAATTTTAAATTGACGAAATCAAGATTATTTTGATGCAGAGTCGATATAAATGAAAATTATTGAATTAAATGGTATTCCGATTCAAAATCGGTTGAGTTTTGACAGAGATAGCTAAGATCAAGGCCCGAAATGTGAGGATTCGAAAATAACGTCTAAAATCCTCTAAGACCTCTAGAAACGCCAGAAAATGCAAAAACAAAAAATAAATGAAAAAATTTTAAATTGACGAAATCAAGATTATTTTGATGCAGAGTCGATATAAATGAAAATTATTGAATTAAATGGTATTCCGATTCAAAATCGGTTGAGTTTTGACAGAGATAGCTAAGATCAAGGCCCGAAATGTGAGGATTCGAAAATAACGTCTAAAATCCTCTAAGACCTCTAGAAACGCCAGAAAATGCAAAAACAAAAAATAAATGAAAAAATTTTAAATTGACGAAATCAAGATTATTTTGATGCAGAGTCGATATAAATGAAAATTATTGAATTAAATGGTATTCCGATTCAAAATCGGTTGAGTTTTGACAGAGATAGCTAAGATCAAGGCCCGAAATGTGAGGATTCGAAAATAACGTCTAAAATCCTCTAAGACCTCTAGAAACGCCAGAAAATGCAAAAACAAAAAATAAATGAAAAAATTTTAAATTGACGAAATCAAGATTATTTTGATGCAGAGTCGATATAAATGAAAATTATTGAATTAAATGGTATTCCGATTCAAAATCGGTTGAGTTTTGACAGAGATAGCTAAGATCAAGGCCCGAAATGTGAGGATTCGAAAATAACGTCTAAAATCCTCTAAGACCTCTAGAAACGCCAGAAAATGCAAAAACAAAAAATAAATGAAAAAATTTTAAATTGACGAAATCAAGATTATTTTGATGCAGAGTCGATATAAATGAAAATTATTGAATTAAATGGTATTCCGATTCAAAATCGGTTGAGTTTTGACAGAGATAGCTAAGATCAAGGCCCGAAATGTGAGGATTCGAAAATAACGTCTAAAATCCTCTAAGACCTCTAGAAACGCCAGAAAATGCAAAAACAAAAAATAAATGAAAAAATTTTAAATTGACGAAATCAAGATTATTTTGATGCAGAGTCGATATAAATGAAAATTATTGAATTAAATGGTATTCCGATTCAAAATCGGTTGAGTTTTGACAGAGATAGCTAAGATCAAGGCCCGAAATGTGAGGATTCGAAAATAACGTCTAAAATCCTCTAAGACCTCTAGAAACGCCAGAAAATGCAAAAACAAAAAATAAATGAAAAAATTTTAAATTGACGAAATCAAGATTATTTTGATGCAGAGTCGATATAAATGAAAATTATTGAATTAAATGGTATTCCGATTCAAAATCGGTTGAGTTTTGACAGAGATAGCTAAGATCAAGGCCCGAAATGTGAGGATTCGAAAATAACGTCTAAAATCCTCTAAGACCTCTAGAAACGCCAGAAAATGCAAAAACAAAAAATAAATGAAAAAATTTTAAATTGACGAAATCAAGATTATTTTGATGCAGAGTCGATATAAATGAAAATTATTGAATTAAATGGTATTCCGATTCAAAATCGGTTGAGTTTTGACAGAGATAGCTAAGATCAAGGCCCGAAATGTGAGGATTCGAAAATAACGTCTAAAATCCTCTAAGACCTCTAGAAACGCCAGAAAATGCAAAAACAAAAAATAAATGAAAAAATTTTAAATTGACGAAATCAAGATTATTTTGATGCAGAGTCGATATAAATGAAAATTATTGAATTAAATGGTATTCCGATTCAAAATCGGTTGAGTTTTGACAGAGATAGCTAAGATCAAGGCCCGAAATGTGAGGATTCGAAAATAACGTCTAAAATCCTCTAAGACCTCTAGAAACGCCAGAAAATGCAAAAACAAAAAATAAATGAAAAAATTTTAAATTGACGAAATCAAGATTATTTTGATGCAGAGTCGATATAAATGAAAATTATTGAATTAAATGGTATTCCGATTCAAAATCGGTTGAGTTTTGACAGAGATAGCTAAGATCAAGGCCCGAAATGTGAGGATTCGAAAATAACGTCTAAAATCCTCTAAGACCTCTAGAAACGCCAGAAAATGCAAAAACAAAAAATAAATGAAAAAATTTTAAATTGACGAAATCAAGATTATTTTGATGCAGAGTCGATATAAATGAAAATTATTGAATTAAATGGTATTCCGATTCAAAATCGGTTGAGTTTTGACAGAGATAGCTAAGATCAAGGCCCGAAATGTGAGGATTCGAAAATAACGTCTAAAATCCTCTAAGACCTCTAGAAACGCCAGAAAATGCAAAAACAAAAAATAAATGAAAAAATTTTAAATTGACGAAATCAAGATTATTTTGATGCAGAGTCGATATAAATGAAAATTATTGAATTAAATGGTATTCCGATTCAAAATCGGTTGAGTTTTGACAGAGATAGCTAAGATCAAGGCCCGAAATGTGAGGATTCGAAAATAACGTCTAAAATCCTCTAAGACCTCTAGAAACGCCAGAAAATGCAAAAACAAAAAATAAATGAAAAAATTTTAAATTGACGAAATCAAGATTATTTTGATGCAGAGTCGATATAAATGAAAATTATTGAATTAAATGGTATTCCGATTCAAAATCGGTTGAGTTTTGACAGAAAAAACAAAAAAAAAGGCCCAAAAAAAGAGGATTAAAAAAAAAACGTCTAAAATCTCTAAGACCTCTAGAAACGCCAGAAAATGCAAAAACAAAAAATAAATGAAAAAATTTTAAATTGACGAAATCAAGATTATTTTGATGCAGAGTCGATATAAATGAAAATTATTGAATTAAATGGTATTCCGATTCAAAATCGGTTGAGTTTTGACAGAGATAGCTAAGATCAAGGCCCGGAAATGTGAGGATTCGAAAATAACGTCTAAAATCCTCTAAGACCTCTAGAAACGCCAGAAAATGCAAAAACAAAAAATAAAAAAAAAAATTTTAAATTGACGAAATCAAGATTATTTTGATGCAGAGTCGATATAAATGAAAATTATTGAATTAAATGGTATTCCGATTCAAAATCGGTTGAGTTTTGACAGAGATAGCTAAGATCAAGGCCCGAAATGTGAGGATTCGAAAATAACGTCTAAAATCCTCTAAGACCTCTAGAAACGCCAGAAAATGCAAAAACAAAAAATAAATGAAAAAATTTTAAATTGACGAAATCAAGATTATTTTGATGCAGAGTCGATATAAATGAAAATTATTGAATTAAATGGTATTCCGATTCAAAATCGGTTGAGTTTTGACAGAGATAGCTAAGATCAAGGCCCGAAATGTGAGGATTCGAAAATAACGTCTAAAATCCTCTAAGACCTCTAGAAACGCCAGAAAATGCAAAAACAAAAAAATAAATAAAAAAATTTTAAATTGACGAAATCAAGATTATTTTGATGCAGAGTCGATATAAATGAAAATTATTGAATTAAATGGTATTCCGATTCAAAATCGGTTGAGTTTTGACAGAGATAGCTAAGATCAAGGCCCGAAATGTGAGGATTCGAAAATAACGTCTAAAATCCTCTAAGACCTCTAGAAACGCCAGAAAATGCAAAAACAAAAAATAAATGAAAAAATTTTAAATTGACGAAATCAAGATTATTTTGATGCAGAGTCGATATAAATGAAAATTATTGAATTAAATGGTATTCCGATTCAAAATCGGTTGAGTTTTGACAGAGATAGCTAAGATCAAGGCCCGAAATGTGAGGATTCGAAAATAACGTCTAAAATCCTCTAAGACCTCTAGAAACGCCAGAAAATGCAAAAACAAAAAATAAATGAAAAAATTTTAAATTGACGAAATCAAGATTATTTTGATGCAGAGTCGATATAAATGAAAATTATTGAATTAAATGGTATTCCGATTCAAAATCGGTTGAGTTTTGACAGAGATAGCTAAGATCAAGGCCCGAAATGTGAGGATTCGAAAATAACGTCTAAAATCCTCTAAGACCTCTAGAAACGCCAGAAAATGCAAAAACAAAAAATAAATGAAAAAATTTTAAATTGACGAAATCAAAGATTATTTTGATGCAGAGTCGATATAAATGAAAATTATTGAATTAAATGGTATTTCCGATTCAAAATCGGTTGAGTTTTGACAGAGATAGCTAAGATCAAGGCCCGAAATGTGAGGATTCGAAAATAACGTCTAAAATCCTCTAAGACCTCTAGAAACGCCAGAAAATGCAAAAACAAAAAATAAATGAAAAAATTTTAAATTGACGAAATCAAGATTATTTTGATGCAGAGTCGATATAAATGAAAATTATTGAATTAAATGGTATTCCGATTCAAAATCGGTTGAGTTTTGACAGAGATAGCTAAGATCAAGGCCCGAAATGTGAGGATTCGAAAATAACGTCTAAAATCCTCTAAGACCTCTAGAAACGCCAGAAAATGCAAAAACAAAAAATAAATGAAAAAATTTTAAATTGACGAAATCAAGATTATTTTGATGCAGAGTCGATATAAATGAAAATTATTGAATTAAATGGTATTCCGATTCAAAATCGGTTGAGTTTTGACAGAGATAGCTAAGATCAAGGCCCGAAATGTGAGGATTCGAAAATAACGTCTAAAATCCTCTAAGACCTCTAGAAACGCCAGAAAATGCAAAAACAAAAAATAAATGAAAAAATTTTAAATTGACGAAATCAAGATTATTTTGATGCAGAGTCGATATAAATGAAAATTATTGAATTAAATGGTATTCCGATTCAAAATCGGTTGAGTTTTGACAGAGATAGCTAAGATCAAGGCCCGAAATGTGAGGATTCGAAAATAACGTCTAAAATCCTCTAAGACCTCTAGAAACGCCAGAAAATGCAAAAACAAAAAATAAATGAAAAAATTTTAAATTGACGAAATCAAGATTATTTTGATGCAGAGTCGATATAAATGAAAATTATTGAATTAAATGGTATTCCGATTCAAAATCGGTTGAGTTTTGACAGAGATAGCTAAGATCAAGGCCCGAAATGTGAGGATTCGAAAATAACGTCTAAAATCCTCTAAGACCTCTAGAAACGCCAGAAAATGCAAAAACAAAAAATAAATGAAAAAATTTTAAATTGACGAAATCAAGATTATTTTGATGCAGAGTCGATATAAATGAAAATTATTGAATTAAATGGTATTCCGATTCAAAATCGGTTGAGTTTTGACAGAGATAGCTAAGATCAAGGCCCGAAATGTGAGGATTCGAAAATAACGTCTAAAATCCTCTAAGACCTCTAGAAACGCCAGAAAATGCAAAAACAAAAAATAAATGAAAAAATTTTAAATTGACGAAATCAAGATTATTTTGATGCAGAGTCGATATAAATGAAAATTATTGAATTAAATGGTATTCCGATTCAAAATCGGTTGAGTTTTGACAGAGATAGCTAAGATCAAGGCCCGAAATGTGAGGATTCGAAAATAACGTCTAAAATCCTCTAAGACCTCTAGAAACGCCAGAAAATGCAAAAACAAAAAATAAATGAAAAAATTTTAAATTGACGAAATCAAGATTATTTTGATGCAGAGTCGATATAAATGAAAATTATTGAATTAAATGGTATTCCGATTCAAAATCGGTTGAGTTTTGACAGAGATAGCTAAGATCAAGGCCCGAAATGTGAGGATTCGAAAATAACGTCTAAAATCCTCTAAGACCTCTAGAAACGCCAGAAAATGCAAAAACAAAAAATAAATGAAAAAATTTTAAATTGACGAAATCAAGATTATTTTGATGCAGAGTCGATATAAATGAAAATTATTGAATTAAATGGTATTCCGATTCAAAATCGGTTGAGTTTTGACAGAGATAGCTAAGATCAAGGCCCGAAATGTGAGGATTCGAAAATAACGTCTAAAATCCTCTAAGACCTCTAGAAACGCCAGAAAATGCAAAAACAAAAAATAAATGAAAAAATTTTAAATTGACGAAATCAAGATTATTTTGATGCAGAGTCGATATAAATGAAAATTATTGAATTAAATGGTATTCCGATTCAAAATCGGTTGAGTTTTGACAGAGATAGCTAAGATCAAGGCCCGAAATGTGAGGATTCGAAAATAACGTCTAAAATCCTCTAAGACCTCTAGAAACGCCAGAAAATGCAAAAACAAAAAATAAATGAAAAAATTTTAAATTGACGAAATCAAGATTATTTTGATGCAGAGTCGATATAAATGAAAATTATTGAATTAAATGGTATTCCGATTCAAAATCGGTTGAGTTTTGACAGAGATAGCTAAGATCAAGGCCCGAAATGTGAGGATTCGAAAATAACGTCTAAAATCCTCTAAGACCTCTAGAAACGCCAGAAAATGCAAAAACAAAAAATAAATGAAAAAATTTTAAATTGACGAAATCAAGATTATTTTGATGCAGAGTCGATATAAATGAAAATTATTGAATTAAATGGTATTCCGATTCAAAATCGGTTGAGTTTTGACAGAGATAGCTAAGATCAAGGCCCGAAATGTGAGGATTCGAAAATAACGTCTAAAATCCTCTAAGACCTCTAGAAACGCCAGAAAATGCAAAAACAAAAAATAAATGAAAAAATTTTAAATTGACGAAATCAAGATTATTTTGATGCAGAGTCGATATAAATGAAAATTATTGAATTAAATGGTATTCCGATTCAAAATCGGTTGAGTTTTGACAGAGATAGCTAAGATCAAGGCCCGAAATGTGAGGATTCGAAAATAACGTCTAAAATCCTCTAAGACCTCTAGAAACGCCAGAAAATGCAAAAACAAAAAATAAATGAAAAAATTTTAAATTGACGAAATCAAGATTATTTTGATGCAGAGTCGATATAAATGAAAATTATTGAATTAAATGGTATTCCGATTCAAAATCGGTTGAGTTTTGACAGAGATAGCTAAGATCAAGGCCCGAAATGTGAGGATTCGAAAATAACGTCTAAAATCCTCTAAGACCTCTAGAAACGCCAGAAAATGCAAAAACAAAAAATAAATGAAAAAATTTTAAATTGACGAAATCAAGATTATTTTGATGCAGAGTCGATATAAATGAAAATTATTGAATTAAATGGTATTCCGATTCAAAATCGGTTGAGTTTTGACAGAGATAGCTAAGATCAAGGCCCGAAATGTGAGGATTCGAAAATAACGTCTAAAATCCTCTAAGACCTCTAGAAACGCCAGAAAATGCAAAAACAAAAAATAAATGAAAAAATTTTAAATTGACGAAATCAAGATTATTTTGATGCAGAGTCGATATAAATGAAAATTATTGAATTAAATGGTATTCCGATTCAAAATCGGTTGAGTTTTGACAGAGATAGCTAAGATCAAGGCCCGAAATGTGAGGATTCGAAAATAACGTCTAAAATCCTCTAAGACCTCTAGAAACGCCAGAAAATGCAAAAACAAAAAATAAATGAAAAAATTTTAAATTGACGAAATCAAGATTATTTTGATGCAGAGTCGATATAAATGAAAATTATTGAATTAAATGGTATTCCGATTCAAAATCGGTTGAGTTTTGACAGAGATAGCTAAGATCAAGGCCCGAAATGTGAGGATTCGAAAATAACGTCTAAAATCCTCTAAGACCTCTAGAAACGCCAGAAAATGCAAAAACAAAAAATAAATGAAAAAATTTTAAATTGACGAAATCAAGATTATTTTGATGCAGAGTCGATATAAATGAAAATTATTGAATTAAATGGTATTCCGATTCAAAATCGGTTGAGTTTTGACAGAGATAGCTAAGATCAAGGCCCGAAATGTGAGGATTCGAAAATAACGTCTAAAATCCTCTAAGACCTCTAGAAACGCCAGAAAATGCAAAAACAAAAAATAAATGAAAAAATTTTAAATTGACGAAATCAAGATTATTTTGATGCAGAGTCGATATAAATGAAAATTATTGAATTAAATGGTATTCCGATTCAAAATCGGTTGAGTTTTGACAGAGATAGCTAAGATCAAGGCCCGAAATGTGAGGATTCGAAAATAACGTCTAAAATCCTCTAAGACCTCTAGAAACGCCAGAAAATGCAAAAACAAAAAATAAATGAAAAAATTTTAAATTGACGAAATCAAGATTATTTTGATGCAGAGTCGATATAAATGAAAATTATTGAATTAAATGGTATTCCGATTCAAAATCGGTTGAGTTTTGACAGAGATAGCTAAGATCAAGGCCCGAAATGTGAGGATTCGAAAATAACGTCTAAAATCCTCTAAGACCTCTAGAAACGCCAGAAAATGCAAAAACAAAAAATAAATGAAAAAATTTTAAATTGACGAAATCAAGATTATTTTGATGCAGAGTCGATATAAATGAAAATTATTGAATTAAATGGTATTCCGATTCAAAATCGGTTGAGTTTTGACAGAGATAGCTAAGATCAAGGCCCGAAATGTGAGGATTCGAAAATAACGTCTAAAATCCTCTAAGACCTCTAGAAACGCCAGAAAATGCAAAAACAAAAAATAAATGAAAAAATTTTAAATTGACGAAATCAAGATTATTTTGATGCAGAGTCGATATAAATGAAAATTATTGAATTAAATGGTATTCCGATTCAAAATCGGTTGAGTTTTGACAGAGATAGCTAAGATCAAGGCCCGAAATGTGAGGATTCGAAAATAACGTCTAAAATCCTCTAAGACCTCTAGAAACGCCAGAAAATGCAAAAACAAAAAAATAAATGAAAAAATTTTAAATTGACGAAATCAAGATTATTTTGATGCAGAGTCGATATAAATGAAAATTATTGAATTAAATGGTATTCCGATTCAAAATCGGTTGAGTTTTGACAGAGATAGCTAAGATCAAGGCCCGAAATGTGAGGATTCGAAAATAACGTCTAAAATCCTCTAAGACCTCTAGAAACGCCAGAAAATGCAAAAACAAAAAATAAATGAAAAAAATTTTAAATTGACGAAATCAAGATTATTTTGATGCAGAGTCGATATAAATGAAAATTATTGAATTAAATGGTATTCCGATTCAAAATCGGTTGAGTTTTGACAGAGATAGCTAAGATCAAGGCCCGAAATGTGAGGATTCGAAAATAACGTCTAAAATCCTCTAAGACCTCTAGAAACGCCAGAAAATGCAAAAACAAAAAATAAATGAAAAAATTTTAAATTGACGAAATCAAGATTATTTTGATGCAGAGTCGATATAAATGAAAATTATTGAATTAAATGGTATTCCGATTCAAAATCGGTTGAGTTTTGACAGAGATAGCTAAGATCAAGGCCCGAAATGTGAGGATTCGAAAATAACGTCTAAAATCCTCTAAGACCTCTAGAAACGCCAGAAAATGCAAAAAACAAAAAATAAATGAAAAAATTTTAAATTGACGAAATCAAGATTATTTTGATGCAGAGTCGATATAAATGAAAATTATTGAATTAAATGGTATTCCGATTCAAAATCGGTTGAGTTTTGACAGAGATAGCTAAGATCAAGGCCCGAAATGTGAGGATTCGAAAATAACGTCTAAAAATCCTCTAAGACCTCTAGAAACGCCAGAAAATGCAAAAACAAAAAATAAATGAAAAAATTTTAAATTGACGAAATCAAGATTATTTTGATGCAGAGTCGATATAAATGAAAATTATTGAATTAAATGGTATTCCGATTCAAAATCGGTTGAGTTTTGACAGAGATAGCTAAGATCAAGGCCCGAAATGTGAGGATTCGAAAATAACGTCTAAAATCCTCTAAGACCTCTAGAAACGCCAGAAAATGCAAAAACAAAAAAATAAATGAAAAAATTTTAAATTGACGAAATCAAGATTATTTTGATGCAGAGTCGATATAAATGAAAATTATTGAATTAAATGGTATTCCGATTCAAAATCGGTTGAGTTTTGACAGAGATAGCTAAGATCAAGGCCCGAAATGTGAGGATTCGAAAATAACGTCTAAAATCCTCTAAGACCTCTAGAAACGCCAGAAAATGCAAAAACAAAAAATAAATGAAAAAATTTTAAATTGACGAAATCAAGATTATTTTGATGCAGAGTCGATATAAATGAAAATTATTGAATTAAATGGTATTCCGATTCAAAATCGGTTGAGTTTTGACAGAGATAGCTAAGATCAAGGCCCGAAATGTGAGGATTCGAAAATAACGTCTAAAATCCTCTAAGACCTCTAGAAACGCCAGAAAATGCAAAAACAAAAAATAAATGAAAAAATTTTAAATTGACGAAATCAAGATTATTTTGATGCAGAGTCGATATAAATGAAAATTATTGAATTAAATGGTATTCCGATTCAAAATCGGTTGAGTTTTGACAGAGATAGCTAAGATCAAGGCCCGAAATGTGAGGATTCGAAAATAACGTCTAAAAATCCTCTAAGACCTCTAGAAACGCCAGAAAATGCAAAAACAAAAAATAAATGAAAAAATTTTAAATTGACGAAATCAAGATTATTTTGATGCAGAGTCGATATAAATGAAAATTATTGAATTAAATGGTATTCCGATTCAAAATCGGTTGAGTTTTGACAGAGATAGCTAAGATCAAGGCCCGAAATGTGAGGATTCGAAAATAACGTCTAAAAATCCTCTAAGACCTCTAGAAACGCCAGAAAATGCAAAAAACAAAAAATAAATGAAAAAATTTTAAATTGACGAAATCAAGATTATTTTGATGCAGAGTCGATATAAATGAAAATTATTGAATTAAATGGTATTCCGATTCAAAATCGGTTGAGTTTTGACAGAGATAGCTAAGATCAAGGCCCGAAATGTGAGGATTCGAAAATAACGTCTAAAATCCTCTAAGACCTCTAGAAACGCCAGAAAATGCAAAAACAAAAAAATAAATGAAAAAATTTTAAATTGACGAAATCAAGATTATTTTGATGCAGAGTCGATATAAATGAAAATTATTGAATTAAATGGTATTCCGATTCAAAATCGGTTGAGTTTTGACAGAGATAGCTAAGATCAAGGCCCGAAATGTGAGGATTCGAAAATAACGTCTAAAATCCTCTAAGACCTCTAGAAACGCCAGAAAATGCAAAAACAAAAAATAAATGAAAAAATTTTAAATTGACGAAATCAAGATTATTTTGATGCAGAGTCGATATAAATGAAAATTATTGAATTAAATGGTATTCCGATTCAAAATCGGTTGAGTTTTGACAGAGATAGCTAAGATCAAGGCCCGAAATGTGAGGATTCGAAAATAACGTCTAAAATCGTCTAAGACCTCTAGAAACGCCAGAAAATGCAAAAACAAAAAAATAAATGAAAAAATTTTAAATTGACGAAATCAAGATTATTTTGATGCAGAGTCGATATAAATGAAAATTATTGAATTAAATGGTATTCCGATTCAAAATCGGTTGAGTTTTGACAGAGATAGCTAAGATCAAGGCCCGAAATGTGAGGATTCGAAAATAACGTCTAAAATCCTCTAAGACCTCTAGAAACGCCAGAAAATGCAAAAACAAAAAATAAATGAAAAAATTTTAAATTGACGAAATCAAGATTATTTTGATGCAGAGTCGATATAAATGAAAATTATTGAATTAAATGGTATTCCGATTCAAAATCGGTTGAGTTTTGACAGAGATAGCTAAGATCAAGGCCCGAAATGTGAGGATTCGAAAATAACGTCTAAAATCCTCTAAGACCTCTAGAAACGCCAGAAAATGCAAAAACAAAAAATAAATGAAAAAATTTTAAATTGACGAAATCAAGATTATTTTGATGCAGAGTCGATATAAATGAAAATTATTGAATTAAATGGTATTCCGATTCAAAATCGGTTGAGTTTTGACAGAGATAGCTAAGATCAAGGCCCGAAATGTGAGGATTCGAAAATAACGTCTAAAATCCTCTAAGACCTCTAGAAACGCCAGAAAATGCAAAAACAAAAAATAAATGAAAAAATTTTAAATTGACGAAATCAAGATTATTTTGATGCAGAGTCGATATAAATGAAAATTATTGAATTAAATGGTATTCCGATTCAAAATCGGTTGAGTTTTGACAGAGATAGCTAAGATCAAGGCCCGAAATGTGAGGATTCGAAAATAACGTCTAAAATCCTCTAAGACCTCTAGAAACGCCAGAAAATGCAAAAAACAAAAAAATAAATGAAAAAAATTTTAAATTGACGAAATCAAGATTATTTTGATGCAGAGTCGATATAAATGAAAATTATTGAATTAAATGGTATTCCGATTCAAAATCGGTTGAGTTTTGACAGAGATAGCTAAGATCAAGGCCCGAAATGTGAGGATTCGAAAATAACGTCTAAAATCCTCTAAGACCTCTAGAAACGCCAGAAAATGCAAAAACAAAAAAATAAATGAAAAAATTTTAAATTGACGAAATCAAGATTATTTTGATGCAGAGTCGATATAAATGAAAATTATTGAATTAAATGGTATTCCGATTCAAAATCGGTTGAGTTTTGACAGAGATAGCTAAGATCAAGGCCCGAAATGTGAGGATTCGAAAATAACGTCTAAAATCGTCTAAGACCTCTAGAAACGCCAGAAAATGCAAAAACAAAAAAATAAATGAAAAAAATTTTAAATTGACGAAATCAAGATTATTTTGATGCAGAGTCGATATAAATGAAAATTATTGAATTAAATGGTATTCCGATTCAAAATCGGTTGAGTTTTGACAGAGATAGCTAAGATCAAGGCCCGAAATGTGAGGATTCGAAAATAACGTCTAAAATCGTCTAAGACCTCTAGAAACGCCAGAAAATGCAAAAACAAAAAAATAAATGAAAAAATTTTAAATTGACGAAATCAAGATTATTTTGATGCAGAGTCGATATAAATGAAAATTATTGAATTAAATGGTATTCCGATTCAAAATCGGTTGAGTTTTGACAGAGATAGCTAAGATCAAGGCCCGAAATGTGAGGATTCGAAAATAACGTCTAAAATCGTCTAAGACCTCTAGAAACGCCAGAAAATGCAAAAACAAAAAAATAAATGAAAAAATTTTAAATTGACGAAATCAAGATTATTTTGATGCAGAGTCGATATAAATGAAAATTATTGAATTAAATGGTATTCCGATTCAAAATCGGTTGAGTTTTGACAGAGATAGCTAAGATCAAGGCCCGAAATGTGAGGATTCGAAAATAACGTCTAAAATCCTCTAAGACCTCTAGAAACGCCAGAAAATGCAAAAACAAAAAATAAATGAAAAAATTTTAAATTGACGAAATCAAGATTATTTTGATGCAGAGTCGATATAAATGAAAATTATTGAATTAAATGGTATTCCGATTCAAAATCGGTTGAGTTTTGACAGAGATAGCTAAGATCAAGGCCCGAAATGTGAGGATTCGAAAATAACGTCTAAAATCCTCTAAGACCTCTAGAAACGCCAGAAAATGCAAAAACAAAAAATAAATGAAAAAATTTTAAATTGACGAAATCAAGATTATTTTGATGCAGAGTCGATATAAATGAAAATTATTGAATTAAATGGTATTCCGATTCAAAATCGGTTGAGTTTTGACAGAGATAGCTAAGATCAAGGCCCGAAATGTGAGGATTCGAAAATAACGTCTAAAATCCTCTAAGACCTCTAGAAACGCCAGAAAATGCAAAAACAAAAAATAAATGAAAAAATTTTAAATTGACGAAATCAAGATTATTTTGATGCAGAGTCGATATAAATGAAAATTATTGAATTAAATGGTATTCCGATTCAAAATCGGTTGAGTTTTGACAGAGATAGCTAAGATCAAGGCCCGAAATGTGAGGATTCGAAAATAACGTCTAAAATCGTCTAAGACCTCTAGAAACGCCAGAAAATGCAAAAACAAAAAATAAATGAAAAAATTTTAAATTGACGAAATCAAGATTATTTTGATGCAGAGTCGATATTAATGAAAATTATTGAATTAAATGGTATTCCGATTCAAAATCGGTTGAGTTTTGACAGAGATAGCTAAGATCAAGGCCCGAAATGTGAGGATTCGAAAATAACGTCTAAAATCCTCTAAGACCTCTAGAAACGCCAGAAAATGCAAAAACAAAAAAATAAATGAAAAAATTTTAAATTGACGAAATCAAGATTATTTTGATGCAGAGTCGATATAAATGAAAATTATTGAATTAAATGGTATTCCGATTCAAAATCGGTTGAGTTTTGACAGAGATAGCTAAGATCAAGGCCCGAAATGTGAGGATTCGAAAATAACGTCTAAAATCCTCTAAGACCTCTAGAAACGCCAGAAAATGCAAAAACAAAAAATAAATGAAAAAATTTTAAATTGACGAAATCAAGATTATTTTGATGCAGAGTCGATATAAATGAAAATTATTGAATTAAATGGTATTCCGATTCAAAATCGGTTGAGTTTTGACAGAGATAGCTAAGATCAAGGCCCGAAATGTGAGGATTCGAAAATAACGTCTAAAATCCTCTAAGACCTCTAGAAACGCCAGAAAATGCAAAAACAAAAAATAAATGAAAAAATTTTAAATTGACGAAATCAAGATTATTTTGATGCAGAGTCGATATAAATGAAAATTATTGAATTAAATGGTATTCCGATTCAAAATCGGTTGAGTTTTGACAGAGATAGCTAAGATCAAGGCCCGAAATGTGAGGATTCGAAAATAACGTCTAAAATCCTCTAAGACCTCTAGAAACGCCAGAAAATGCAAAAACAAAAAATAAATGAAAAAATTTTAAATTGACGAAATCAAGATTATTTTGATGCAGAGTCGATATAAATGAAAATTATTGAATTAAATGGTATTCCGATTCAAAATCGGTTGAGTTTCGACAGAGATAGCTAAGATCAAGGCCCGAAATGTGAGGATTCGAAAATAACGTCTAAAATCCTCTAAGACCTCTAGAAACGCCAGAAAATGCAAAAACAAAAAATAAATGAAAAAATTTTAAATTGACGAAATCAAGATTATTTTGATGCAGAGTCGATATAAATGAAAATTATTGAATTAAATGGTATTCCGATTCAAAATCGGTTGAGTTTTGACAGAGATAGCTAAGATCAAGGCCCGAAATGTGAGGATTCGAAAATAACGTCTAAAATCCTCTAAGACCTCTAGAAACGCCAGAAAATGCAAAAACAAAAAATAAATGAAAAAATTTTAAATTGACGAAATCAAGATTATTTTGATGCAGAGTCGATATAAATGAAAATTATTGAATTAAATGGTATTCCGATTCAAAATCGGTTGAGTTTTGACAGAGATAGCTAAGATCAAGGCCCGAAATGTGAGGATTCGAAAATAACGTCTAAAATCGTCTAAGACCTCTAGAAACGCCAGAAAATGCAAAAACAAAAAATAAATGAAAAAATTTTAAATTGACGAAATCAAGATTATTTTGATGCAGAGTCGATATAAATGAAAATTATTGAATTAAATGGTATTCCGATTCAAAATCGGTTGAGTTTTGACAGAGATAGCTAAGATCAAGGCCCGAAATGTGAGGATTCGAAAATAACGTCTAAAATCCTCTAAGACCTCTAGAAACGCCAGAAAATGCAAAAACAAAAAATAAATGAAAAAATTTTAAATTGACGAAATCAAGATTATTTTGATGCAGAGTCGATATAAATGAAAATTATTGAATTAAATGGTATTCCGATTCAAAATCGGTTGAGTTTCGACAGAGATAGCTAAGATCAAGGCCCGAAATGTGAGGATTCGAAAATAACGTCTAAAATCCTCTAAGACCTCTAGAAACGCCAGAAAATGCAAAAACAAAAAAATAAATGAATAAATTTTAAATTGACGAAATCAAGATTATTTTGATGCAGAGTCGATATAAATGAAAATTATTGAATTAAATGGTATTCCGATTCAAAATCGGTTGAGTTTTGACAGAGATAGCTAAGATCAAGGCCCGAAATGTGAGGATTCGAAAATAACGTCTAAAATCGTCTAAGACCTCTAGAAACGCCAGAAAATGCAAAAACAAAAAATAAATGAAAAAATTTTAAATTGACGAAATCAAGATTATTTTGATGCAGAGTCGATATAAATGAAAATTATTGAATTAAATGGTATTCCGATTCAAAATCGGTTGAGTTTTGACAGAGATAGCTAAGATCAAGGCCCGAAATGTGAGGATTCGAAAATAACGTCTAAAATCCTCTAAGACCTCTAGAAACGCCAGAAAATGCAAAAACAAAAAATAAATGAAAAAATTTTAAATTGACGAAATCAAGATTATTTTGATGCAGAGTCGATATTAATGAAAATTATTGAATTAAATGGTATTCCGATTCAAAATCGGTTGAGTTTTGACAGAGATAGCTAAGATCAAGGCCCGAAATGTGAGGATTCGAAAATAACGTCTAAAATCCTCTAAGACCTCTAGAAACGCCAGAAAATGCAAAAACAAAAAAATAAATGAAAAAATTTTAAATTGACGAAATCAAGATTATTTTGATGCAGAGTCGATATAAATGAAAATTATTGAATTAAATGGTATTCCGATTCAAAATCGGTTGAGTTTTGACAGAGATAGCTAAGATCAAGGCCCGAAATGTGAGGATTCGAAAATAACGTCTAAAATCCTCTAAGACCTCTAGAAACGCCAGAAAATGCAAAAACAAAAAATAAATGAAAAAATTTTAAATTGACGAAATCAAGATTATTTTGATGCAGAGTCGATATAAATGAAAATTATTGAATTAAATGGTATTCCGATTCAAAATCGGTTGAGTTTTGACAGAGATAGCTAAGATCAAGGCCCGAAATGTGAGGATTCGAAAATAACGTCTAAAATCCTCTAAGACCTCTAGAAACGCCAGAAAATGCAAAAAACAAAAAATAAATGAAAAAATTTTAAATTGACGAAATCAAGATTATTTTGATGCAGAGTCGATATAAATGAAAATTATTGAATTAAATGGTATTCCGATTCAAAATCGGTTGAGTTTTGACAGAGATAGCTAAGATCAAGGCCCGAAATGTGAGGATTCGAAAATAACGTCTAAAATCCTCTAAGACCTCTAGAAACGCCAGAAAATGCAAAAACAAAAAATAAATGAAAAATTTTTAAATTGAAAATCAGATTTTTTGATGCAGAGTCGATATAAATGAAAATTATTGAATTAAATGGTTTCGATTCAAAATCGGTTGGTTTTGACAGAGATAGCTAAAAACAAAAAATAAATGAAAAAATTTTAAATTGACGAAATCAAGATTATTTTGATGCAGAGTCGATATAAATGAAAATTATTGAATTAAATGGTATTCCGATTCAAAATCGGTTGAGTTTTGACAGAGATAGCTAAGATCAAGGCCCGAAATGTGAGGATTCGAAAATAACGTCTAAAATCCTCTAAGACCTCTAGAAACGCCAGAAAATGCAAAAACAAAAAATAAATGAAAAAATTTTAAATTGACGAAATCAAGATTATTTTGATGCAGAGTCGATATAAATGAAAATTATTGAATTAAACGGTATTCCGATTCAAAATCGGTTGAGTTTTGACAGAGATACCTAAGATCAAGGCCCGAAATGTGAGGATTCGAAAATAACGTCTAAAATCCTCTAAGACCTCTAGAAACGCCAGAAAATGCAAAAACAAAAAATAAATGAAAAAATTTTAAATTGACGAAATCAAGATTATTTTGATGCAGAGTCGATATAAATGAAAATTATTGAATTAAATGGTATTCTGATTCAAAATCGGTTGAGTTTTGACAGAGATAGCTAAAATCAAGGCCTGAAATGTGAGGATTCGAAAAATAACGTCTAAAATCGTCTAAGACCTCTAGAAACGCCAGAAAATGCAAAAACAAAAAATAAATGAAAAAATTTTAAATTGACGAAATCAAGATTATTTTGATGCAGAGTCGATATAAATGAAAATTATTGAATTAAATGGTATTCCGATTCAAAATCGGTTGAGTTTCGACAGAGATAGCTAAGATCAAGGCCCGAAATGTGAGGATTCGAAAATAACGTCTAAAATCCTCTAAGACCTCTAGAAACGCCAGAAAATGGAAAAACAAAAAATAAATGAAAAAATTTTAAATTGACGAAATCAAGATTATTTTGATGCAGAGTCGATATAAATGAAAATTATTGAATTAAATGGTATTCCGATTCAAAATCGGTTGAGTTTCGACAGAGATAGCTAAGATCAAGGCCCGAAATGTGAGGATTCGAAAATAACGTCTAAAATCCTCTAAGACCTCTAGAAACGCCAGAAAATGCAAAAACAAAAAATAAATGAATAAATTTTAAATTGACGAAATCAAGATTATTTTGATGCAGAGTCGATATAAATGAAAATTATTGAATTAAATGGTATTCCGATTCAAAATCGGTTGAGTTTTGACAGAGATACCTAAGATCAAGGCCCGAAATGTGAGGATTCGAAAATAACGTCTAAAATCGTCTAAGACCTCTAGAAACGCCAGAAAATGCAAAAACAAAAAATAAATGAATAAATTTTAAATTGACGAAATCAAGATTATTTTGATGCAGAGTCGATATAAATGAAAATTATTGAATTAAATGGTATTCCGATTCAAAATCGGTTGAGTTTTGACAGAGATAGCTAAGATCAAGGCCCGAAATGTGAGGATTCGAAAATAACGTCTAAAATCCTCTAAGACCTCTAGAAACGCCAGAAAATGCAAAAACAAAAAATAAATGAAAAAATTTTAAATTGACGAAATCAAGATTATTTTGATGCAGAGTCGATATAAATGAAAATTATTGAATTAAATGGTATTCCGATTCAAAATCGGTTGAGTTTTAACAGAGATAGCTAAGATCAAGGCCCGAAATGTGAGGATTCGAAAATAACGTCTAAAATCCTCTAAGACCTCTAGAAACGCCAGAAAATGCAAAAACAAAAAATAAATGAAAAAATTTTAAATTGACGAAATCAAGATTATTTTGATGCAGAGTCGATATAAATGAAAATTATTGAATTAAATGGTATTCCGATTCAAAATCGGTTGAGTTTTGACAGAGATAGCTAAGATCAAGGCCCGAAATGTGAGGATTCGAAAATAACGTCTAAAATCCTCTAAGACCTCTAGAAACGCCAGAAAATGCAAAAACAAAAAATAAATGAATAAATTTTAAATTGACGAAATCAAGATTATTTTGATGCAGAGTCGATATAAATGAAAATTATTGAATTAAATGGTATTCCGATTCAAAATCGGTTGAGTTTTGACAGAGATAGCTAAGATCAAGGCCCGAAATGTGAGGATTCGAAAATAACGTCTAAAATCCTCTAAGACCTCTAGAAACGCCAGAAAATGCAAAAACAAAAAATAAATGAATAAATTTTAAATTGACGAAATCAAGATTATTTTGATGCAGAGTCGATATAAATGAAAATTATTGAATTAAATGGTATTCCGATTCAAAATCGGTTGAGTTTTGACAGAGATAGCTAAGATCAAGGCCCGAAATGTGAGGATTCGAAAATAACGTCTAAAATCCTCTAAGACCTCTAGAAACGCCAGAAAATGCAAAAACAAAAAATAAATGAAAAAATTTTAAATTGACGAAATCAAGATTATTTTGATGCAGAGTCGATATAAATGAAAATTATTGAATTAAATGGTATTCCGATTCAAAATCGGTTGAGTTTTAACAGAGATAGCTAAGATCAAGGCCCGAAATGTGAGGATTCGAAAATAACGTCTAAAATCCTCTAAGACCTCTAGAAACGCCAGAAAATGCAAAAACAAAAAATAAATGAAAAAATTTTAAATTGACGAAATCAAGATTATTTTGATGCAGAGTCGATATAAATGAAAATTATTGAATTAAATGGTATTCTGATTCAAAATCGGTTGAGTTTTGACAGAGATAGCTAAAATCAAGGCCTGAAATGTGAGGATTCGAAAAAAACGTCTAAAATCCTCTAAGACCTCTAGAAACGCCAGAAAATGCAAAAACAAAAAATAAATGAAAAAATTTTAAATTGACGAAATCAAGATTATTTTGATGCAGAGTCGATATAAATGAAAATTATTGAATTAAATGGTATTCCGATTCAAAATCGGTTGAGTTTTGACAGAGATAGCTAAGATCAAGGCCCGAAATGTGAGGATTCGAAAATAACGTCTAAAATCCTCTAAGACCTCTAGAAACGCCAGAAAATGCAAAAACAAAAAATAAATGAAAAAATTTTAAATTGACGAAATCAAGATTATTTTGATGCAGAGTCGATATAAATGAAAATTATTGAATTAAATGGTATTCCGATTCAAAATCGGTTGAGTTTTGACAGAGATAGCTAAGATCAAGGCCCGAAATGTGAGGATTCGAAAATAACGTCTAAAATCCTCTAAGACCTCTAGAAACGCCAGAAAATGCAAAAACAAAAAATAAATGAAAAAATTTTAAATTGACGAAATCAAGATTATTTTGATGCAGAGTCGATATAAATGAAAATTATTGAATTAAATGGTATTCCGATTCAAAATCGGTTGAGTTTTGACAGAGATAGCTAAGATCAAGGCCCGAAATGTGAGGATTCGAAAATAACGTCTAAAATCCTCTAAGACCTCTAGAAACGCCAGAAAATGCAAAAACAAAAAATAAATGAATAAATTTTAAATTGACGAAATCAAGATTATTTTGATGCAGAGTCGATATAAATGAAAATTATTGAATTAAATGGTATTCCGATTCAAAATCGGTTGAGTTTTGACAGAGATAGCTAAGATCAAGGCCCGAAATGTGAGGATTCGAAAATAACGTCTAAAATCCTCTAAGACCTCTAGAAACGCCAGAAAATGCAAAAACAAAAAATAAATGAAAAAATTTTAAATTGACGAAATCAAGATTATTTTGATGCAGAGTCGATATAAATGAAAATTATTGAATTAAATGGTATTCCGATTCAAAATCGGTTGAGTTTTGACAGAGATAGCTAAGATCAAGGCCCGAAATGTGAGGATTCGAAAATAACGTCTAAAATCCTCTAAGACCTCTAGAAACGCCAGAAAATGCAAAAACAAAAAATAAATGAAAAAATTTTAAATTGACGAAATCAAGATTATTTTGATGCAGAGTCGATATAAATGAAAATTATTGAATTAAATGGTATTCTGATTCAAAATCGGTTGAGTTTTGACAGAGATAGCTAAAATCAAGGCCTGAAATGTGAGGATTCGAAAAATAACGTCTAAAATCCTCTAAGACCTCTAGAAACGCCAGAAAATGCAAAAACAAAAAATAAATGAAAAAATTTTAAATTGACGAAATCAAGATTATTTTGATGCAGAGTCGATATAAATGAAAATTATTGAATTAAATGGTATTCCGATTCAAAATCGGTTGAGTTTTGACAGAGATAGCTAAGATCAAGGCCCGAAATGTGAGGATTCGAAAATAACGTCTAAAATCCTCTAAGACCTCTAGAAACGCCAGAAAATGCAAAAACAAAAAATAAATGAAAAAATTTTAAATTGACGAAATCAAGATTATTTTGATGCAGAGTCGATATAAATGAAAATTATTGAATTAAATGGTATTCCGATTCAAAATCGGTTGAGTTTTGACAGAGATAGCTAAGATCAAGGCCCGAAATGTGAGGATTCGAAAATAACGTCTAAAATCCTCTAAGACCTCTAGAAACGCCAGAAAATGCAAAAACAAAAAATAAATGAAAAAATTTTAAATTGACGAAATCAAGATTATTTTGATGCAGAGTCGATATAAATGAAAATTATTGAATTAAATGGTATTCCGATTCAAAATCGGTTGAGTTTTGACAGAGATAGCTAAGATCAAGGCCCGAAATGTGAGGATTCGAAAATAACGTCTAAAATCGTCTAAGACCTCTAGAAACGCCAGAAAATGCAAAAACAAAAAATAAATGAAAAAATTTTAAATTGACGAAATCAAGATTATTTTGATGCAGAGTCGATATAAATGAAAATTATTGAATTAAATGGTATTCCGATTCAAAATCGGTTGAGTTTTGACAGAGATAGCTAAGATCAAGGCCCGAAATGTGAGGATTCGAAAATAACGTCTAAAATCCTCTAAGACCTCTAGAAACGCCAGAAAATGCAAAAACAAAAAATAAATGAAAAAATTTTAAATTGACGAAATCAAGATTATTTTGATGCAGAGTCGATATAAATGAAAATTATTGAATTAAATGGTATTCCGATTCAAAATCGGTTGAGTTTTGACAGAGATAGCTAAGATCAAGGCCCGAAATGTGAGGATTCAAAAATAACGTCTAAAATCCTCTAAGACCTCTAGAAACGCCAGAAAATGCAAAAACAAAAAATAAATGAAAAAAATTTTAAATTGACGAAATCAAGATTATTTTGATGCAGAGTCGATATAAATGAAAATTATTGAATTAAATGGTATTCTGATTCAAAATCGGTTGAGTTTTGACAGAGATAGCTAAGATCAAGGCCCGAAATGTGAGGATTCGAAAATAACGTCTAAAATCCTCTAAGACCTCTAGAAACGCCAGAAAATGCAAAAACAAAAAATAATGAAAAATTTTAAATTGACGAAATCGATTATTTTGATGGAGTTAAGGTCTAAATCCTCTAAGACCTCTAGAAACGCCAGAAAATGCAAAAAACAAAAAATAAATGAAAAAATTTTAAATTGACGAAATCAAGATTATTTTGATGCAGAGTCGATATAAATGAAAATTATTGAATTAAATGGTATTCCGATTCAAAATCGGTTGAGTTTTGACAGAGATAGCTAAAATCAAGGCCTGAAATGTGAGGATTCGAAAAAAACGTCTAAAATCCTCTAAGACCTCTAGAAACGCCAGAAAATGCAAAAACAAAAAATAAATGAAAAAATTTTAAATTGACGAAATCAAGATTATTTTGATGCAGAGTCGATATAAATGAAAATTATTGAATTAAATGGTATTCCGATTCAAAATCGGTTGAGTTTCGACAGAGATAGCTAAGATCAAGGCCCGAAATGTGAGGATTCGAAAATAACGTCTAAAATCCTCTAAGACCTCTAGAAACGCCAGAAAATGCAAAAACAAAAAATAAATGAAAAAATTTTAAATTGACGAAATCAAGATTATTTTGATGCAGAGTCGATATAAATGAAAATTATTGAATTAAATGGTATTCCGATTCAAAATCGGTTGAGTTTTGACAGAGATAGCTAAGATCAAGGCCCGAAATGTGAGGATTCGAAAATAACGTCTAAAATCGTCTAAGACCTCTAGAAACGCCAGAAAATGCAAAAACAAAAAATAAATGAAAAAATTTTAAATTGACGAAATCAAGATTATTTTGATGCAGAGTCGATATAAATGAAAATTATTGAATTAAATGGTATTCCGATTCAAAATCGGTTGAGTTTTGACAGAGATAGCTAAGATCAAGGCCCGAAATGTGAGGATTCGAAAATAACGTCTAAAATCCTCTAAGACCTCTAGAAACGCCAGAAAATGCAAAAACAAAAAATAAATGAAAAAATTTTAAATTGACGAAATCAAGATTATTTTGATGCAGAGTCGATATAAATGAAAATTATTGAATTAAATGGTATTCCGATTCAAAATCGGTTGAGTTTTGACAGAGATAGCTAAGATCAAGGCCCGAAATGTGAGGATTCGAAAATAACGTCTAAAATCCTCTAAGACCTCTAGAAACGCCAGAAAATGCAAAAACAAAAAATAAATGAAAAAATTTTAAATTGACGAAATCAAGATTATTTTGATGCAGAGTCGATATAAATGAAAATTATTGAATTAAATGGTATTCTGATTCAAAATCGGTTGAGTTTTGACAGAGATAGCTAAAATCAAGGCCTGAAATGTGAGGATTCGAAAAAAACGTCTAAAATCCTCTAAGACCTCTAGAAACGCCAGAAAATGCAAAAACAAAAAATAAATGAAAAAATTTTAAATTGACGAAATCAAGATTATTTTGATGCAGAGTCGATATAAATGAAAATTATTGAATTAAATGGTATTCCGATTCAAAATCGGTTGAGTTTTGACAGAGATAGCTAAGATCAAGGCCCGAAATGTGAGGATTCGAAAATAACGTCTAAAATCCTCTAAGACCTCTAGAAACGCCAGAAAATGCAAAAACAAAAAATAAATGAAAAAATTTTAAATTGACGAAATCAAGATTATTTTGATGCAGAGTCGATATAAATGAAAATTATTGAATTAAATGGTATTCTGATTCAAAATCGGTTGAGTTTTGACAGAGATAGCTAAAATCAAGGCCTGAAATGTGAGGATTCGAAAAAAACGTCTAAAATCCTCTAAGACCTCTAGAAACGCCAGAAAATGCAAAAACAAAAAATAAATGAAAAAATTTTAAATTGACGAAATCAAGATTATTTTGATGCAGAGTCGATATTAATGAAAATTATTGAATTAAATGGTATTCCGATTCAAAATCGGTTGAGTTTGACAGAGATAGCTAAGATCAAGGCCCGAAATGTGAGGATTCGAAAATAACGTCTAAAATCGTCTAAGACCTCTAGAAACGCCAGAAAATGCAAAAACAAAAAATAAATGAACAAATTTTAAATTGACGAAATCAAGATTATTTTGATGCAGAGTCGATATAAATGAAAATTATTGAATTAAATGGTATTCCGATTCAAAATCGGTTGAGTTTTGACAGAGATAGCTAAGATCAAGGCCCGAAATGTGAGGATTCGAAAATAACGTCTAAAATCCTCTAAGACCTCTAGAAACGCCAGAAAATGCAAAAACAAAAAATAAATGAACAAATTTTAAATTGACGAAATCAAGATTATTTTGATGCAGAGTCGATATAAATGAAAATTATTGAATTAAATGGTATTCCGATTCAAAATCGGTTGAGTTTTGACAGAGATAGCTAAGATCAAGGCCCGAAATGTGAGGATTCGAAAATAACGTCTAAAATCGTCTAAGACCTCTAGAAACGCCAGAAAATGCAAAAACAAAAAATAAATGAAAAAAATTTTAAATTGACGAAATCAAGATTATTTTGATGCAGAGTCGATATAAATGAAAATTATTGAATTAAATGGTATTCCGATTCAAAATCGGTTGAGTTTTGACAGAGATAGCTAAGATCAAGGCCCGAAATGTGAGGATTCGAAAATAACGTCTAAAATCCTCTAAGACCTCTAGAAACGCCAGAAAATGCATAAACAAAAAATAAATGAAAAAATTTTAAATTGACGAAATCAAGATTATTTTGATGCAGAGTCGATATAAATGAAAATTATTGAATTAAATGGTATTCCGATTCAAAATCGGTTGAGTTTTGACAGAGATAGCTAAGATCAAGGTCCGAAATGTGAGGATTCGAAAAAAACGTCTAAAATCCTCTAAGACCTCTAGAAACGCCAGAAAATGCAAGAACAAAAAATAAATGAAAAAATTTTAAATTGACGAAACCAAGTTATTTTGATGCAGAGTCTAAGGTCTAAAATCCTCTAAGACCTCTAGAAACGCCAGAAAATGCAAAAACAAAAAATAAATAAAAAATTTTAAATTGACGAAATCAAGATTATTTTGATGCAGAGTCGATATAAATGAAAATTATTGAATTAAATGGTATTCCGATTCAAAATCGGTTGAGTTTTGACAGAGATAGCTAAGATCAAGGCCCGAAATGTGAGGATTCGAAAAAAACGTCTAAAATCCTCTAAGACCTCTAGAAACGCCAGAAAATGCAAAAACAAAAAATAAATGAAAAAATTTTAAATTGACGAAATCAAGATTATTTTGATGCAGAGTCGATATAAATGAAAATTATTGAATTAAATGGTATTCCGATTCAAAATCGGTTGAGTTTTGACAGAGATAGCTAAGATCAAGGCCCGAAATGTGAGGATTCGAAAATAACGTCTAAAATCGTCTAAGACCTCTAGAAACGCCAGAAAATGCAAAAACAAAAAATAAATGAACAAATTTTAAATTGACGAAATCAAGATTATTTTGATGCAGAGTCGATATAAATGAAAATTATTGAATTAAATGGTATTCTGATTCAAAATCGGTTGAGTTTTGACAGCGATAGCTAAGATCAAGGCCCGAAATGTGAGGATTCGAAAACAAGGTCTAAAATCCTCTAAAACCTCTAAAAACCCCAAAAAAAAAAAAAAAAAAAAAAAAAAAAAAAATTTTAAATTGACGAAATCAAGATTATTTTGATGCAGAGTCGATATAAATGAAAATTATTGAATTAAATGGTATTCCGATTCAAAATCGGTTGAGTTTCGACAGAGATAGCTAAGATCAAGGCCCGAAATGTGAGGATTCGAAAATAACGTCTAAAATCGTCTAAGACCTCTAGAAACGCCAGAAAATGCAAAAACAAAAAATAAATGAAAAAATTTTAAATTGACGAAATCAAGATTATTTTGATGCAGAGTCGATATAAATGAAAATTATTGAATTAAATGGTATTCCGATTCAAAATCGGTTGAGTTTTGACAGAGATAGCTAAGATCAAGGCCCGAAATGTGAGGATTCGAAAATAACGTCTAAAATCCTCTAAGACCTCTAGAAACGCCAGAAAATGCATAAACAAAAAATAAATGAAAAAAGTTTAAATTGACGAAATCAAGATTATTTTGATGCAGAGTCTAAGGTCTAAAATCCTCTAAGACCTCTAGAAACGCCAGAAAATGCAAAAACAAAAAATAAATAAAAAATTTTAAATTGACGAAATCAAGATTATTTTGATGCAGAGTCGATATAAATGAAAATTATTGAATTAAATGGTATTCCGATTCAAAATCGGTTGAGTTTTGACAGAGATAGCTAAGATCAAGGCCCGAAATGTGAGGATTCGAAAAAAACGTCTAAAATCCTCTAAGACCTCTAGAAACGCCAGAAAATGCAAAAACAAAAAATAAATGAAAAAATTTTAAATTGACGAAATCAAGATTATTTTGATGCAGAGTCGATATAAATGAAAATTATTGAATTAAATGGTATTCCGATTCAAAATCGGTTGAGTTTTGACAGAGATAGCTAAGATCAAGGCCCGAAATGTGAGGATTCGAAAATAACGTCTAAAATCGTCTAAGACCTCTAGAAACGCCAGAAAATGCAAAAACAAAAAATAAATGAACAAATTTTAAATTGACGAAATCAAGATTATTTTGATGCAGAGTCGATATAAATGAAAATTATTGAATTAAATGGTATTCTGATTCAAAATCGGTTGAGTTTTGACAGCGATAGCTAAGATCAAGGCCCGAAATGTGAGGATTCGAAAATAAGGTCTAAAATCCTCTAAGACCTCTAGAAACGCCAGAAAATGCAAAAACAAAAAATAAATGAAAAAATTTTAAATTGACGAAATCAAGATTATTTTGATGCAGAGTCGATATAAATGAAAATTATTGAATTAAATGGTATTCCGATTCAAAATCGGTTGAGTTTTGACAGAGATAGCCAAGATCAAGGCCCGAAATGTGAGGATTCGAAAATAACGTCTAAAATCCTCTAAGACCTCTAGAAACGCCAGAAAATGCAAAAACAAAAAATAAATGAAAAAATTTTAAATTGACGAAATCAAGATTATTTTGATGCAGAGTCGATATAAATGAAAATTATTGAATTAAATGGTATTCCGATTCAAAATCGGTTGAGTTTTGACAGAGATAGCTAAGATCAAGGCCCGAAATGTGAGGATTCGAAAATAAGGTCTAAAATCCTCTAAGACCTCTAGAAACGCCAGAAAATGCAAAAACAAAAAATAAATGAAAAAATTTTAAATTGACGAAATCAAGATTATTTTGATGCAGAGTCGATATAAATGAAAATTATTGAATTAAACGGTATTCCGATTCAAAATCGGTTGAGTTTTGACAGAGATACCTAAGATCAAGGCCCGAAATGTGAGGATTCGAAAATAACGTCTAAAATCGTCTAAGACCTCTAGAAACGCCAGAAAATGCAAAAACAAAAAAAAATGAAAAAATTTTAAATTGACGAAATCAAGATTATTTTGATGCAGAGTCGATATAAATGAAAATTATTGAATTAAATGGTATTCCGATTCAAAATCGGTTGAGTTTTGACAGAGATAGCTAAGATCAAGGCCTGAAATGTGAGGATTCGAAAATAACGTCTAAAATCCTCTAAGACCTCTAGAAACGCCAGAAAATGCAAAAACAAAAAATAAATGAAAAAATTTTAAATTGACGAAATCAAGATTATTTTGATGCAGAGTCGATATAAATGAAAATTATTGAATTAAATGGTATTCCGATTCAAAATCGGTTGAGTTTCGACAGAGATAGCTAAGATCAAGGCCCGAAATGTGAGGATTCGAAAATAACGTCTAAAATCGTCTAAGACCTCTAGAAACGTTAGAAAATGCAAAAACAAAAAATAAATGAAAAAATTTTAAATTTACGAAATCAAGATTATTTTGATGCAGAGTCGATATAAATGAAAATTATTGAATTAAATGGTATTCCGATTCAAAATCGGTTGAGTTTTGACAGAGATAGCTAAGATCAAGGCCCGAAATGTGAGGATTCGAAAATAACGTCTAAAATCCTCTAAGACCTCTAGAAACGCCAGAAAATGCAAAAACAAAAAATAAATGAAAAAATTTTAAATTGACGAAATCAAGATTATTTTGATGCAGAGTCGATATAAATGAAAATTATTGAATTAAATGGTATTCCGATTCAAAATCGGTTGAGTTTTGACAGAGATAGCTAAGATCAAGGCCTGAAATGTGAGGATTCGAAAATAAGGTCTAAAATCCTCTAAGACCTCTAGAAACGCCAGAAAATGCAAAAACAAAAAATAAATGAACAAATTTTAAATTGACGAAATCAAGATTATTTTGATGCAGAGTCGATATAAATGAAAATTATTGAATTAAATGGTATTCCGATTCAAAATCGGTTGAGTTTTGACAGAGATAGCTAAGATCAAGGCCCGAAATGTGAGGATTCGAAAATAACGTCTAAAATCCTCTAAGACCTCTAGAAACGCCAGAAAATGCAAAAACAAAAAATAAATGAAAAATTTTAAATTGACGAAATCAAGATTATTTTGATGCAGAGTCGATATAAATGAAAATTATTGAATTAAATGGTATTCTGATTCAAAATCGGTTGAGTTTTGACAGAGATAGCTAAAATCAAGGCCTGAAATGTGAGGATTCGAAAATAACGTCTAAAATCCTCTAAGACCTCTAGAAACGCCAGAAAATGCAAAAACAAAAAAAAATTAAAAAATTTTAAATTGACGAAATCAAGATTATTTTGATGCAGAGTCGATATAAATGAAAATTATTGAATTAAATGGTATTCCGATTCAAAATCGGTTGAGTTTTGACAGAGATAGCTAAGATCAAGGTCCGAAATGTGAGGATTCGAAAAAAACGTCTAAAATCCTCTAAGACCTCTAGAAACGCCAGAAAATGCAAAAACAAAAAATAAATGAAAAAATTTTAAATTGACGAAATCAAGATTATTTTGATGCAGAGTCTAAAGTCTAAAATCCTCTAAGACCTCTAGAAACGTCAGAAAATGCAAAAACAAAAAATAAATGAAAAAATTTTAAATTGACGAAATCAAGATTATTTTGATGCAGAGTCGATATAAATGAAAATTATTGAATTAAACGGTATTCCGATTCAAAATCGGTTGAGTTTTGACAGAGATAGCTAAGATCAAGGCCCGAAATGTGAGGATTCGAAAATAAGGTCTAAAATCCTCTAAGACCTCTAGAAACGCCAGAAAATGCAAAAACAAAAAATAAATGAAAAAATTTTAAATTGACGAAATCAAGATTATTTTGATGCAGAGTCGATATAAATGAAAATTATTGAATTAAATGGTATTCCGATTCAAAATCGGTTGAGTTTTGACAGAGATAGCTAAGATCAAGGCCCGAAATGTGAGGATTCGAAAATAACGTCTAAAATCCTCTAAGACCTCTAGAAACGCCAGAAAATGCAAAAACAAAAAATAAATGAAAAAATTTTAAATTGACGAAATCAAGATTATTTTGATGCAGAGTCGATATAAATGAAAATTATTGAATTAAATGGTATTCCGATTCAAAATCGGTTGAGTTTTGACAGAGATAGCTAAGATCAAGGCCCGAAATGTGAGGATTCGAAAATAACGTCTAAAATCCTCTAAGACCTCTAGAAACGCCAGAAAATGCAAAAACAAAAAATAAATGAAAAAATTTTAAATTGACGAAATCAAGATTATTTTGATGCAGAGTCGATATAAATGAAAATTATTGAATTAAATGGTATTCCGATTCAAAATCGGTTGAGTTTTGACAGAGATAGCTAAGATCAAGGCCCGAAATGTGAGGATTCGAAAAAAACGTCTAAAATCCTCTAAGACCTCTAGAAACGCCAGAAAATGCAAAAACAAAAAATAAATGAAAAAATTTTAAATTGACGAAATCAAGATTATTTTGATGCAGGTCTAAAGTCTAAAATCCTCTAAGACCTCTAGAAACGCCAGAAAATGCAAAAACAAAAAATAAATGAAAAAATTTTAAATTGACGAAATCAAGATTATTTTGATGCAGAGTCGATATAAATGAAAATTGTTGAATTAAATGGTATTCTGATTCAAAATCGGTTGAGTTTTGACAGAGATAGCTAAGATCAAGGCCCGAAATGTGAGGATTCGAAAATAACGTCTAAAATCGTCTAAGACCTCTAGCAACGCCAGAAAATGCAAAAACAAAAAATAAATGAAAAAAATTTTAAATTGACGAAATCAAGATTATTTTGATGCAGAGTCGATATAAATGAAAATTATTGAATTAAATGGTATTCCGATTCAAAATCGGTTGAGTTTTGACAGAGATAGCTAAGATCAAGGCCCGAAATGTGAGGATTCGAAAATAACGTCTAAAATCGTCTAAGACCTCTAGAAACGCCAGAAAATGCAAAAACAAAAAATAAATGAAAAAATTTTAAATTGACGAAATCAAGATTATTTTGATGCAGAGTCGATATAAATGAAAATTATTGAATTAAATGGTATTCCGATTCAAAATCGGTTGAGTTTTGACAGAGATAGCTAAGATCAAGGCCCGAAATGTGAGGATTCGAAAATAACGTCTAAAATCCTCTAAGACCTCTAGAAACGCCAGAAAATGCAAAAACAAAAAATAAATGAAAAAATTTTAAATTGACGAAATCAAGATTATTTTGATGCAGAGTCGATATAAATGAAAATTATTGAATTAAATGGTATTCCGATTCAAAATCGGTTGAGTTTTGACAGAGATAGCTAAGATCAAGGCCCGAAATGTGAGGATTCGAAAATAACGTCTAAAATCGTCTAAGACCTCTAGAAACGCCAGAAAATGCAAAAACAAAAAATAAATGAAAAAATTTTAAATTGACGAAATCAAGATTATTTTGATGCAGAGTCGATATAAATGAAAATTATTGAATTAAATGGTATTCCGATTCAAAATCGGTTGAGTTTTGACAGAGATAGCCAAGATCAAGGCCCGAAATGTGAGGATTCGAAAATAACGTCTAAAATCCTCTAAGACCTCTAGAAACGCCAGAAAATGCAAAAACAAAAAATAAATGAAAAAATTTTAAATTTACGAAATCAAGATTATTTTGATGCAGAGTCGATATAAATGAAAATTATTGAATTAAATGGTATTCCGATTCAAAATCGGTTGAGTTTTGACAGAGATAGCTAAGATCAAGGCCCGAAATGTGAGGATTCGAAAATAAGGTCTAAAATCCTCTAAGACCTCTAGAAACGCCAGAAAATGCATAAACAAAAAATAAATGAAAAAATTTTAAATTGACGAAATCAAGATTATTTTGATGCAGAGTCGATATAAATGAAAATTATTGAATTAAATGGTATTCCGATTCAAAATCGGTTGAGTTTTGACAGAGATAGCTAAGATCAAGGCCCGAAATGTGAGGATTCGAAAATAACGTCTAAAATCCTCTAAGACCTCTAGAAACGCCAGAAAATGCAAAAACAAAAAATAAATGAAAAAAATTTTAAATTGACGAAATCAAGATTATTTTGATGCAGAGTCGATATAAATGAAAATTATTGAATTAAATGGTATTCCGATTCAAAATCGGTTGAGTTTTGACAGAGATAGCTAAGATCAAGGCCCGAAATGTGAGGATTCGAAAATAACGTCTAAAATCGTCTAAGACCTCTAGAAACGCAAGAAAATGCAAAAACAAAAAATAAATGAATAAATTTTAAATTGACGAAATCAAGATTATTTTGATGCAGAGTCGATATTAATGAAAATTATTGAATTAAATGGTATTCCGATTCAAAATCGGTTGAGTTTTGACAGAGATAGCTAAGATCAAGGCCCGAAATGTGAGGATTCGAAAATAACGTCTAAAATCCTCTAAGACCTCTAGAAACGCCAGAAAATGCAAAAACAAAAAATAAATGAACAAATTTTAAATTGACGAAATCAAGATTATTTTGATGCAGAGTCGATATAAATGAAAATTATTGAATTAAATGGTATTCCGATTCAAAATCGGTTGAGTTTTGACAGAGATAGCTAAGATCAAGGCCCGAAATGTGAGGATTCGAAAATAACGTCTAAAATCGTCTAAGACCTATAGAAACGCAAGAAAATGCAAAAACAAAAAATAAATGAATAAATTTTAAATTGACGAAATCAAGATTATTTTGATGCAGAGTCGATATTAATGAAAATTATTGAATTAAATGGTATTCCGATTCAAAATCGGTTGAGTTTTGACAGAGATAGCTAAGATCAAGGCCCGAAATGTGAGGATTCGAAAATAACGTCTAAAATCCTCTTAGACCTCTAGAAACGCCAGAAAATGCAAAAACAAAAAATAAATGAACAAATTTTAAATTGACGAAATCAAGATTATTTTGATGCAGAGTCGATATAAATGAAAATTATTGAATTAAACGGTATTCCGATTCAAAATCGGTTGAGTTTTGACAGAGATAGCTAAGATCAAGGCCCGAAATGTGAGGATTCGAAAATAAGGTCTAAAATCCTCTAAGACCTCTAGAAACGCCAGAAAATGCAAAAACAAAAAATAAATGAAAAAATTTTAAATTGACGAAATCAAGATTATTTTGATGCAGAGTCGATATAAATGAAAATTATTGAATTAAATGGTATTCCGATTCAAAATCGGTTGAGTTTCGACAGAGATAGCTAAGATCAAGGCCCGAAATGTGAGGATTCGAAAATAACGTCTAAAATCCTCTAAGACCTCTAGAAACGCCAGAAAATGCAAAAACAAAAAATAAATGAAAAAATTTTAAATTGACGAAATCAAGATTATTTTGATGCAGAGTCGATATAAATGAAAATTATTGAATTAAATGGTATTCTGATTCAAAATCGGTTGAGTTTTGACAGAGATAGCTAAGATCAAGGCCCGAAATGTGAGGATTCGAAAATAACGTCTAAAATCCTCTAAGACCTCTAGAAACGCCAGAAAATGCAAAAACAAAAAATAAATGAAAAAATTTTAAATTGACGAAATCAAGATTATTTTGATGCAGAGTCGATATAAATGAAAATTATTGAATTAAATGGTATTCCGATTCAAAATCGGTTGAGTTTTGACAGAGATAGCTAAGATCAAGGCCCGAAATGTGAGGATTCGAAAATAACGTCTAAAATCCTCTAAGACCTCTAGAAACGCCAGAAAATGCAAAAACAAAAAATAAATGAAAAAATTTTAAATTGACGAAATCAAGATTATTTTGATGCAGAGTCGATATAAATGAAAATTATTGAATTAAATGGTATTCCGATTCAAAATCGGTTGAGTTTTGACAGAGATAGCTAAGATCAAGGCCCGAAATGTGAGGATTCGAAAATAACGTCTAAAATCCTCTAAGACCTCTAGAAACGCCAGAAAATGCAAAAACAAAAAATAAATGAAAAAATTTTAAATTGACGAAATCAAGATTATTTTGATGCAGAGTCGATATAAATGAAAATTATTGAATTAAATGGTATTCCGATTCAAAATCGGTTGAGTTTTGACAGAGATAGCTAAGATCAAGGCCCGAAATGTGAGGATTCGAAAATAACGTCTAAAATCCTCTAAGACCTCTAGAAACGCCAGAAAATGCAAAAACAAAAAATAAATGAACAAATTTTAAATTGACGAAATCAAGATTATTTTGATGCAGAGTCGATATAAATGAAAATTATTGAATTAAATGGTATTCCGATTCAAAATCGGTTGAGTTTTGACAGAGATAGCTAAGATCAAGGCCCGAAATGTGAGGATTCGAAAATAACGTCTAAAATCCTCTAAGACCTCTAGAAACGCCAGAAAATGCAAAAACAAAAAATAAATGAAAAAATTTTAAATTGACGAAATCAAGATTATTTTGATGCAGAGTCGATATAAATGAAAATTATTGAATTAAATGGTATTCCGATTCAAAATCGGTTGAGTTTTGACAGAGATAGCCAAGATCAAGGCCCGAAATGTGAGGATTCGAAAAAAACGTCTAAAATCCTCTAAGACCTCTAGAAACGCCAGAAAATGCAAAAACAAAAAATAAATGAAAAAATTTTAAATTGACGAAATCAAGATTATTTTGATGCAGAGTCGATATAAATGAAAATTATTGAATTAAATGGTATTCCGATTCAAAATCGGTTGAGTTTTGACAGAGATAGCTAAGATCAAGGCCCGAAATGTGAGGATTCGAAAATAACGTCTAAAATCCTCTAAGACCTCTAGAAACGCCAGAAAATGCAAAAACAAAAAATAAATGAAAAAATTTTAAATTGACGAAATCAAGATTATTTTGATGCAGAGTCGATATAAATGAAAATTATTGAATTAAATGGTATTCCGATTCAAAATCGGTTGAGTTTTGACAGAGATAGCTAAGATCAAGGCCCGAAATGTGAGGATTCGAAAATAACGTCTAAAATCCTCTAAGACCTCTAGAAACGCCAGAAAATGCAAAAACAAAAAATAAATGAAAAAATTTTAAATTGACGAAATCAAGATTATTTTGATGCAGAGTCGATATAAATGAAAATTATTGAATTAAATGGTATTCCGATTCAAAATCGGTTGAGTTTTGACAGAGATAGCTAAGATCAAGGCCCGAAATGTGAGGATTCGAAAATAAGGTCTAAAATCCTCTAAGACCTCTAGAAACGCCAGAAAATGCAAAAACAAAAAATAAATGAAAAAATTTTAAATTGACGAAATCAAGATTATTTTGATGCAGAGCCGATATAAATGAAAATTATTGAATTAAATGGTATTCCGATTCAAAATCGGTTGAGTTTTGACAGAGATAGCCAAGATCAAGGCCCGAAATGTGAGGATTCGAAAATAACGTCTAAAATCGTCTAAGACCTCTAGAAACGCCAGAAAATGCAAAAACAAAAAATAAATGAAAAAATTTTAAATTGACGAAATCAAGATTATTTTGATGCAGAGTCGATATAAATGAAAATTATTGAATTAAATGGTATTCCGATTCAAAATCGGTTGAGTTTTGACAGAGATAGCTAAGATCAAGGCCCGAAATGTGAGGATTCGAAAATAACGTCTAAAATCCTCTAAGACCTCTAGAAACGCCAGAAAATGCAAAAACAAAAAATAAATGAAAAAATTTTAAATTGACGAAATCAAGATTATTTTGATGCAGAGTCGATATAAATGAAAATTATTGAATTAAATGGTATTCCGATTCAAAATCGGTTGAGTTTTGACAGAGATAGCTAAGATCAAGGCCCGAAATGTGAGGATTCGAAAATAACGTCTAAAATCCTCTAAGACCTCTAGAAACGCCAGAAAATGCAAAAACAAAAAATAAATGAAAAAATTTTAAATTGACGAAATCAAGATTATTTTGATGCAGAGTCGATATAAATGAAAATTATTGAATTAAATGGTATTCCGATTCAAAATCGGTTGAGTTTTGACAGAGATAGCTAAGATCAAGGCCCGAAATGTGAGGATTCGAAAATAACGTCTAAAATCCTCTAAGACCTCTAGAAACGCCAGAAAATGCAAAAACAAAAAATAAATGAAAAAAATTTTAAATTGACGAAATCAAGATTATTTTGATGCAGAGTCGATATAAATGAAAATTATTGAATTAAATGGTATTCCGATTCAAAATCGGTTGAGTTTTGACAGAGATAGCTAAGATCAAGGCCCGAAATGTGAGGATTCGAAAATAACGTCTAAAATCCTCTAAGACCTCTAGAAACGCCAGAAAATGCAAAAACAAAAAATAAATGAAAAAATTTTAAATTGACGAAATCAAGATTATTTTGATGCAGAGTCGATATAAATGAAAATTATTGAATTAAATGGTATTCCGATTCAAAATCGGTTGAGTTTTGACAGAGATAGCTAAGATCAAGGCCCGAAATGTGAGGATTCGAAAATAACGTCTAAAATCCTCTAAGACCTCTAGAAACGCCAGAAAATGCAAAAACAAAAAATAAATGAAAAAATTTTAAATTGACGAAATCAAGATTATTTTGATGCAGAGTCGATATAAATGAAAATTATTGAATTAAATGGTATTCCGATTCAAAATCGGTTGAGTTTTGACAGAGATAGCTAAGATCAAGGCCCGAAATGTGAGGATTCGAAAATAACGTCTAAAATCGTCTAAGACCTCTAGAAACGCCAGAAAATGCAAAAACAAAAAATAAATGAAAAAATTTTAAATTGACGAAATCAAGATTATTTTGATGCAGAGTCGATATAAATGAAAATTATTGAATTAAATGGTATTCCGATTCAAAATCGGTTGAGTTTTGACAGAGATAGCTAAGATCAAGGCCCGAAATGTGAGGATTCGAAAATAACGTCTAAAATCCTCTAAGACCTCTAGAAACGCCAGAAAATGCAAAAACAAAAAATAAATGAAAAAATTTTAAATTGACGAAATCAAGATTATTTTGATGCAGAGTCGATATAAATGAAAATTATTGAATTAAATGGTATTCCGATTCAAAATCGGTTGAGTTTTGACAGAGATAGCTAAGATCAAGGCCCGAAATGTGAGGATTCGAAAATAACGTCTAAAATCCTCTAAGACCTCTAGAAACGCCAGAAAATGCAAAAACAAAAAATAAATGAAAAAATTTTAAATTGACGAAATCAAGATTATTTTGATGCAGAGTCGATATAAATGAAAATTATTGAATTAAATGGTATTCCGATTCAAAATCGGTTGAGTTTTGACAGAGATAGCTAAGATCAAGGCCCGAAATGTGAGGATTCGAAAATAACGTCTAAAATCCTCTAAGACCTCTAGAAACGCCAGAAAATGCAAAAACAAAAAATAAATGAAAAAATTTTAAATTGACGAAATCAAGATTATTTTGATGCAGAGTCGATATAAATGAAAATTATTGAATTAAATGGTATTCCGATTCAAAATCGGTTGAGTTTTGACAGAGATAGCTAAGATCAAGGCCCGAAATGTGAGGATTCGAAAATAACGTCTAAAATCCTCTAAGACCTCTAGAAACGCCAGAAAATGCAAAAACAAAAAATAAATGAAAAAATTTTAAATTGACGAAATCAAGATTATTTTGATGCAGAGTCGATATAAATGAAAATTATTGAATTAAATGGTATTCCGATTCAAAATCGGTTGAGTTTTGACAGAGATAGCTAAGATCAAGGCCCGAAATGTGAGGATTCGAAAATAACGTCTAAAATCCTCTAAGACCTCTAGAAACGCCAGAAAATGCAAAAACAAAAAATAAATGAAAAAATTTTAAATTGACGAAATCAAGATTATTTTGATGCAGAGTCGATATAAATGAAAATTATTGAATTAAATGGTATTCCGATTCAAAATCGGTTGAGTTTTGACAGAGATAGCTAAGATCAAGGCCCGAAATGTGAGGATTCGAAAATAACGTCTAAAATCCTCTAAGACCTCTAGAAACGCCAGAAAATGCAAAAACAAAAAATAAATGAAAAAATTTTAAATTGACGAAATCAAGATTATTTTGATGCAGAGTCGATATAAATGAAAATTATTGAATTAAATGGTATTCCGATTCAAAATCGGTTGAGTTTTGACAGAGATAGCTAAGATCAAGGCCCGAAATGTGAGGATTCGAAAATAACGTCTAAAATCCTCTAAGACCTCTAGAAACGCCAGAAAATGCAAAAACAAAAAATAAATGAAAAAATTTTAAATTGACGAAATCAAGATTATTTTGATGCAGAGTCGATATAAATGAAAATTATTGAATTAAATGGTATTCCGATTCAAAATCGGTTGAGTTTTGACAGAGATAGCTAAGATCAAGGCCCGAAATGTGAGGATTCGAAAATAACGTCTAAAATCCTCTAAGACCTCTAGAAACGCCAGAAAATGCAAAAACAAAAAATAAATGAAAAAATTTTAAATTGACGAAATCAAGATTATTTTGATGCAGAGTCGATATAAATGAAAATTATTGAATTAAATGGTATTCCGATTCAAAATCGGTTGAGTTTTGACAGAGATAGCTAAGATCAAGGCCCGAAATGTGAGGATTCGAAAATAACGTCTAAAATCCTCTAAGACCTCTAGAAACGCCAGAAAATGCAAAAACAAAAAATAAATGAAAAAATTTTAAATTGACGAAATCAAGATTATTTTGATGCAGAGCCGATATAAATGAAAATTATTGAATTAAATGGTATTCCGATTCAAAATCGGTTGAGTTTTGACAGAGATAGCCAAGATCAAGGCCCGAAATGTGAGGATTCGAAAATAACGTCTAAAATCCTCTAAGACCTCTAGAAACGCCAGAAAATGCAAAAACAAAAAATAAATGAAAAAATTTTAAATTGACGAAATCAAGATTATTTTGATGCAGAGTCGATATAAATGAAAATTATTGAATTAAATGGTATTCCGATTCAAAATCGGTTGAGTTTTGACAGAGATAGCTAAGATCAAGGCCCGAAATGTGAGGATTCGAAAATAACGTCTAAAATCCTCTAAGACCTCTAGAAACGCCAGAAAATGCAAAAACAAAAAATAAATGAAAAAATTTTAAATTGACGAAATCAAGATTATTTTGATGCAGAGTCGATATAAATGAAAATTATTGAATTAAATGGTATTCCGATTCAAAATCGGTTGAGTTTTGACAGAGATAGCTAAGATCAAGGCCCGAAATGTGAGGATTCGAAAATAACGTCTAAAATCCTCTAAGACCTCTAGAAACGCCAGAAAATGCAAAAACAAAAAATAAATGAAAAAATTTTAAATTGACGAAATCAAGATTATTTTGATGCAGAGTCGATATAAATGAAAATTATTGAATTAAATGGTATTCCGATTCAAAATCGGTTGAGTTTTGACAGAGATAGCTAAGATCAAGGCCCGAAATGTGAGGATTCGAAAATAACGTCTAAAATCCTCTAAGACCTCTAGAAACGCCAGAAAATGCAAAAACAAAAAATAAATGAAAAAATTTTAAATTGACGAAATCAAGATTATTTTGATGCAGAGTCGATATAAATGAAAATTATTGAATTAAATGGTATTCCGATTCAAAATCGGTTGAGTTTTGACAGAGATAGCTAAGATCAAGGCCCGAAATGTGAGGATTCGAAAATAACGTCTAAAATCCTCTAAGACCTCTAGAAACGCCAGAAAATGCAAAAACAAAAAATAAATGAAAAAATTTTAAATTGACGAAATCAAGATTATTTTGATGCAGAGTCGATATAAATGAAAATTATTGAATTAAATGGTATTCCGATTCAAAATCGGTTGAGTTTTGACAGAGATAGCTAAGATCAAGGCCCGAAATGTGAGGATTCGAAAATAACGTCTAAAATCCTCTAAGACCTCTAGAAACGCCAGAAAATGCAAAAACAAAAAATAAATGAAAAAATTTTAAATTGACGAAATCAAGATTATTTTGATGCAGAGTCGATATAAATGAAAATTATTGAATTAAATGGTATTCCGATTCAAAATCGGTTGAGTTTTGACAGAGATAGCTAAGATCAAGGCCCGAAATGTGAGGATTCGAAAATAACGTCTAAAATCCTCTAAGACCTCTAGAAACGCCAGAAAATGCAAAAACAAAAAATAAATAAAAAAATTTTAAATTGACGAAATCAAGATTATTTTGATGCAGAGCCGATATAAATGAAAATTATTGAATTAAATGGTATTCCGATTCAAAATCGGTTGAGTTTTGACAGAGATAGCTAAGATCAAGGCCCGAAATGTGAGGATTCGAAAATAACGTCTAAAATCCTCTAAGACCTCTAGAAACGCCAGAAAATGCAAAAAACAAAAAATAAATGAAAAAATTTTAAATTGACGAAATCAAGATTATTTTGATGCAGAGTCGATATAAATGAAAATTATTGAATTAAATGGTATTCCGATTCAAAATCGGTTGAGTTTTGACAGAGATAGCTAAGATCAAGGCCCGAAATGTGAGGATTCGAAAATAACGTCTAAAATCCTCTAAGACCTCTAGAAACGCCAGAAAATGCAAAAACAAAAAATAAATGAAAAAATTTTAAATTGACGAAATCAAGATTATTTTGATGCAGAGTCGATATAAATGAAAATTATTGAATTAAATGGTATTCCGATTCAAAATCGGTTGAGTTTTGACAGAGATAGCTAAGATCAAGGCCCGAAATGTGAGGATTCGAAAATAACGTCTAAAATCGTCTAAGACCTCTAGAAACGCCAGAAAATGCAAAAACAAAAAATAAATGAAAAAATTTTAAATTGACGAAATCAAGATTATTTTGATGCAGAGTCGATATAAATGAAAATTATTGAATTAAATGGTATTCCGATTCAAAATCGGTTGAGTTTTGACAGAGATAGCTAAGATCAAGGCCCGAAATGTGAGGATTCGAAAATAACGTCTAAAATCCTCTAAGACCTCTAGAAACGCCAGAAAATGCAAAAACAAAAAATAAATGAAAAAATTTTAAATTGACGAAATCAAGATTATTTTGATGCAGAGTCGATATAAATGAAAATTATTGAATTAAATGGTATTCCGATTCAAAATCGGTTGAGTTTTGACAGAGATAGCTAAGATCAAGGCCCGAAATGTGAGGATTCGAAAATAACGTCTAAAATCCTCTAAGACCTCTAGAAACGCCAGAAAATGCAAAAACAAAAAATAAATGAAAAAATTTTAAATTGACGAAATCAAGATTATTTTGATGCAGAGTCGATATAAATGAAAATTATTGAATTAAATGGTATTCCGATTCAAAATCGGTTGAGTTTTGACAGAGATAGCTAAGATCAAGGCCCGAAATGTGAGGATTCGAAAATAACGTCTAAAATCCTCTAAGACCTCTAGAAACGCCAGAAAATGCAAAAACAAAAAATAAATGAAAAAATTTTAAATTGACGAAATCAAGATTATTTTGATGCAGAGTCGATATAAATGAAAATTATTGAATTAAATGGTATTCCGATTCAAAATCGGTTGAGTTTTGACAGAGATAGCTAAGATCAAGGCCCGAAATGTGAGGATTCGAAAATAACGTCTAAAATCCTCTAAGACCTCTAGAAACGCCAGAAAATGCAAAAACAAAAAATAAATGAAAAAATTTTAAATTGACGAAATCAAGATTATTTTGATGCAGAGTCGATATAAATGAAAATTATTGAATTAAATGGTATTCCGATTCAAAATCGGTTGAGTTTTGACAGAGATAGCCAAGATCAAGGCCCGAAATGTGAGGATTCGAAAATAACGTCTAAAATCGTCTAAGACCTCTAGAAACGCCAGAAAATGCAAAAACAAAAAATAAATGAAAAAATTTTAAATTGACGAAATCAAGATTATTTTGATGCAGAGTCGATATAAATGAAAATTATTGAATTAAATGGTATTCCGATTCAAAATCGGTTGAGTTTTGACAGAGATAGCTAAGATCAAGGCCCGAAATGTGAGGATTCGAAAATAACGTCTAAAATCCTCTAAGACCTCTAGAAACGCCAGAAAATGCAAAAACAAAAAATAAATGAAAAAATTTTAAATTGACGAAATCAAGATTATTTTGATGCAGAGTCGATATAAATGAAAATTATTGAATTAAATGGTATTCCGATTCAAAATCGGTTGAGTTTTGACAGAGATAGCTAAGATCAAGGCCCGAAATGTGAGGATTCGAAAATAACGTCTAAAATCCTCTAAGACCTCTAGAAACGCCAGAAAATGCAAAAACAAAAAATAAATGAAAAAATTTTAAATTGACGAAATCAAGATTATTTTGATGCAGAGTCGATATAAATGAAAATTATTGAATTAAATGGGTATTCCGATTCAAAATCGGTTGAGTTTTGACAGAGATAGCTAAGATCAAGGCCCGAAATGTGAGGATTCGAAAATAACGTCTAAAATCCTCTAAGACCTCTAGAAACGCCAGAAAATGCAAAAACAAAAAATAAATGAAAAAATTTTAAATTGACGAAATCAAGATTATTTTGATGCAGAGTCGATATAAATGAAAATTATTGAATTAAATGGTATTCCGATTCAAAATCGGTTGAGTTTTGACAGAGATAGCTAAGATCAAGGCCCGAAATGTGAGGATTCGAAAATAACGTCTAAAATCCTCTAAGACCTCTAGAAACGCCAGAAAATGCAAAAACAAAAAATAAATGAAAAAATTTTAAATTGACGAAATCAAGATTATTTTGATGCAGAGCCGATATAAATGAAAATTATTGAATTAAATGGTATTCCGATTCAAAATCGGTTGAGTTTTGACAGAGATAGCTAAGATCAAGGCCCGAAATGTGAGGATTCGAAAATAACGTCTAAAATCCTCTAAGACCTCTAGAAACGCCAGAAAATGCAAAAACAAAAAATAAATGAAAAAATTTTAAATTGACGAAATCAAGATTATTTTGATGCAGAGTCGATATAAATGAAAATTATTGAATTAAATGGTATTCCGATTCAAAATCGGTTGAGTTTTGACAGAGATAGCTAAGATCAAGGCCCGAAATGTGAGGATTCGAAAATAACGTCTAAAATCCTCTAAGACCTCTAGAAACGCCAGAAAATGCAAAAACAAAAAATAAATGAAAAAATTTTAAATTGACGAAATCAAGATTATTTTGATGCAGAGTCGATATAAATGAAAATTATTGAATTAAATGGTATTCCGATTCAAAATCGGTTGAGTTTTGACAGAGATAGCTAAGATCAAGGCCCGAAATGTGAGGATTCGAAAATAACGTCTAAAATCCTCTAAGACCTCTAGAAACGCCAGAAAATGCAAAAACAAAAAATAAATGAAAAAATTTTAAATTGACGAAATCAAGATTATTTTGATGCAGAGTCGATATAAATGAAAATTATTGAATTAAATGGTATTCCGATTCAAAATCGGTTGAGTTTTGACAGAGATAGCTAAGATCAAGGCCCGAAATGTGAGGATTCGAAAATAACGTCTAAAATCCTCTAAGACCTCTAGAAACGCCAGAAAATGCAAAAACAAAAAATAAATGAAAAAATTTTAAATTGACGAAATCAAGATTATTTTGATGCAGAGTCGATATAAATGAAAATTATTGAATTAAATGGTATTCCGATTCAAAATCGGTTGAGTTTTGACAGAGATAGCTAAGATCAAGGCCCGAAATGTGAGGATTCGAAAATAACGTCTAAAATCCTCTAAGACCTCTAGAAACGCCAGAAAATGCAAAAACAAAAAATAAATGAAAAAATTTTAAATTGACGAAATCAAGATTATTTTGATGCAGAGTCGATATAAATGAAAATTATTGAATTAAATGGTATTCCGATTCAAAATCGGTTGAGTTTTGACAGAGATAGCTAAGATCAAGGCCCGAAATGTGAGGATTCGAAAATAACGTCTAAAATCCTCTAAGACCTCTAGAAACGCCAGAAAATGCAAAAACAAAAAATAAATAAAAAAATTTTAAATTGACGAAATCAAGATTATTTTGATGCAGAGTCGATATAAATGAAAATTATTGAATTAAATGGTATTCCGATTCAAAATCGGTTGAGTTTTGACAGAGATAGCTAAGATCAAGGCCCGAAATGTGAGGATTCGAAAATAACGTCTAAAATCCTCTAAGACCTCTAGAAACGCCAGGAAATGCAAAAACAAAAAATAAATGAAAAAATTTTAAATTGACGAAATCAAGATTATTTTGATGCAGAGTCGATATAAATGAAAATTATTGAATTAAATGGTATTCCGATTCAAAATCGGTTGAGTTTTGACAGAGATAGCTAAGATCAAGGCCCGAAATGTGAGGATTCGAAAATAACGTCTAAAATCGTCTAAGACCTCTAGAAACGCCAGAAAATGCAAAAACAAAAAATAAATGAATAAATTTTAAATTGACGAAATCAAGATTATTTTGATGCAGAGTCGATATTAATGAAAATTATTGAATTAAATGGTATTCCGATTCAAAATCGGTTGAGTTTTGACAGAGATAGCTAAGATCAAGGCCCGAAATGTGAGGATTCGAAAATAACGTCTAAAATCCTCTAAGACCTCTAGAAACGCCAGAAAATGCAAAAACAAAAAATAAATGAAAAAATTTTAAATTGACGAAATCAAGATTATTTTGATGCAGAGTCGATATAAATGAAAATTATTGAATTAAATGGTATTCCGATTCAAAATCGGTTGAGTTTTGACAGAGATAGCTAAGATCAAGGCCCGAAATGTGAGGATTCGAAAATAACGTCTAAAATCCTCTAAGACCTCTAGAAACGCCAGAAAATGCAAAAACAAAAAATAAATGAACAAATTTTAAATTGACGAAATCAAGATTATTTTGATGCAGAGTCGATATAAATGAAAATTATTGAATTAAATGGTATTCCGATTCAAAATCGGTTGAGTTTTGACAGAGATAGCTAAGATCAAGGCCCGAAATGTGAGGATTCGAAAATAACGTCTAAAATCCTCTAAGACCTCTAGAAACGCCAGAAAATGCAAAAACAAAAAATAAATGAAAAAATTTTAAATTGACGAAATCAAGATTATTTTGATGCAGAGCCGATATAAATGAAAATTATTGAATTAAATGGTATTCCGATTCAAAATCGGTTGAGTTTTGACAGAGATAGCTAAGATCAAGGCCCGAAATGTGAGGATTCGAAAATAACGTCTAAAATCCTCTAAGACCTCTAGAAACGCCAGAAAATGCAAAAACAAAAAATAAATGAAAAAATTTTAAATTGACGAAATCAAGATTATTTTGATGCAGAGCCGATATAAATGAAAATTATTGAATTAAATGGTATTCCGATTCAAAATCGGTTGAGTTTTGACAGAGATAGCTAAGATCAAGGCCCGAAATGTGAGGATTCGAAAATAACGTCTAAAATCGTCTAAGACCTCTAGAAACGCCAGAAAATGCAAAAACAAAAAATAAATGAAAAAATTTTAAATTGACGAAATCAAGATTATTTTGATGCAGAGCCGATATAAATGAAAATTATTGAATTAAATGGTATTCCGATTCAAAATCGGTTGAGTTTTGACAGAGATAGCTAAGATCAAGGCCCGAAATGTGAGGATTCGAAAATAACGTCTAAAATCCTCTAAGACCTCTAGAAACGCCAGAAAATGCAAAAACAAAAAATAAATGAAAAAATTTTAAATTGACGAAATCAAGATTATTTTGATGCAGAGTCGATATAAATGAAAATTATTGAATTAAATGGTATTCCGATTCAAAATCGGTTGAGTTTTGACAGAGATAGCTAAGATCAAGGCCCGAAATGTGAGGATTCGAAAATAACGTCTAAAATCCTCTAAGACCTCTAGAAACGCCAGAAAATGCAAAAACAAAAAATAAATGAAAAAATTTTAAATTGACGAAATCAAGATTATTTTGATGCAGAGCCGATATAAATGAAAATTATTGAATTAAATGGTATTCCGATTCAAAATCGGTTGAGTTTTGACAGAGATAGCCAAGATCAAGGCCCGAAATGTGAGGATTCGAAAATAACGTCTAAAATCCTCTAAGACCTCTAGAAACGCCAGAAAATGCAAAAACAAAAAATAAATGAAAAAATTTTAAATTGACGAAATCAAGATTATTTTGATGCAGAGTCGATATTAATGAAAATTATTGAATTAAATGGTATTCCGATTCAAAATCGGTTGAGTTTTGACAGAGATAGCTAAGATCAAGGCCCGAAATGTGAGGATTCGAAAATAACGTCTAAAATCCTCTAAGACCTCTAGAAACGCCAGAAAATGCAAAAACAAAAAATAAATGAAAAAATTTTAAATTGACGAAATCAAGATTATTTTGATGCAGAGTCGATATAAATGAAAATTATTGAATTAAATGGTATTCCGATTCAAAATCGGTTGAGTTTTGACAGAGATAGCTAAGATCAAGGCCCGAAATGTGAGGATTCGAAAATAAGGTCTAAAATCCTCTAAGACCTCTAGAAACGCCAGAAAATGCAAAAACAAAAAATAAATGAAAAAATTTTAAATTGACGAAATCAAGATTATTTTGATGCAGAGTCGATATAAATGAAAATTATTGAATTAAATGGTATTCCGATTCAAAATCGGTTGAGTTTTGACAGAGATAGCTAAGATCAAGGCCCGAAATGTGAGGATTCGAAAATAACGTCTAAAATCCTCTAAGACCTCTAGAAACGCCAGAAAATGCAAAAACAAAAAATAAATGAAAAAAATTTTAAATTGACGAAATCAAGATTATTTTGATGCAGAGTCGATATAAATGAAAATTATTGAATTAAATGGTATTCCGATTCAAAATCGGTTGAGCTTTGACAGAGATAGCTAAGATCAAGGCCCGAAATGTGAGGATTCGAAAATAACGTCTAAAATCGTCTAAGACCTCTAGAAACGCCAGAAAATGCAAAAACAAAAAATAAATGAATAAATTTTAAATTGACGAAATCAAGATTATTTTGATGCAGAGTCGATATTAATGAAAATTATTGAATTAAATGGTATTCCGATTCAAAATCGGTTGAGTTTTGACAGAGATAGCTAAGATCAAGGCCCGAAATGTGAGGATTCGAAAATAACGTCTAAAATCCTCTAAGACCTCTAGAAACGCCAGAAAATGCAAAAACAAAAAATAAATGAAAAAATTTTAAATTGACGAAATCAAGATTATTTTGATGCAGAGTCGATATAAATGAAAATTATTGAATTAAATGGTATTCCGATTCAAAATCGGTTGAGTTTTAACAGAGATAGCTAAGATCAAGGCCCGAAATGTGAGGATTCGAAAATAAGGTCTAAAATCCTCTAAGACCTCTAGAAACGCCAGAAAATGCAAAAACAAAAAATAAATGAAAAAATTTTAAATTGACGAAATCAAGATTATTTTGATGCAGAGTCGATATAAATGAAAATTATTGAATTAAATGGTATTCCGATTCAAAATCGGTTGAGTTTTGACAGAGATAGCTAAGATCAAGGCCCGAAATGTGAGGATTCGAAAATAACGTCTAAAATCCTCTAAGACCTCTAGAAACGCCAGAAAATGCAAAAACAAAAAATAAATGAAAAAATTTTAAATTGACGAAATCAAGATTATTTTGATGCAGAGTCGATATAAATGAAAATTATTGAATTAAATGGTATTCCGATTCAAAATTGGTTGAGTTTTGACAGAGATAGCTAAGATCAAGGACCGAAATGTGAGGATTCGAAAATAACGTCTAAAATCCTCTAAGACCTCTAGAAACGCCAGAAAATGCAAAAACAAAAAATAAATGAAAAAATTTTAAATTGACGAAATCAAGATTATTTTGATGCTCTAAGGTCTAAAATCCTCTAAGACCTCTAGAAACGCCAGAAAATGCAAAAACAAAAAATAAATGAAAAAAATTTTAAATTGACGAAATCAAGATTATTTTGATGCAGAGTCGATATAAATGAAAATTATTGAATTAAATGGTATTTTGATTCAAAATCGGTTGAGTTTTGACAGAGATAGCTAAGATCAAGGCCCGAAATGTGAGGATTCGAAAAATAACGTCTAAAACCCTCTAAGACCTCTAGAAACGCCAGAAAATGCAAAAACAAAAAATAAATGAAAAAATTTTAAATTGACGAAATCAAGATTATTTTGATGCAGAGTCGATATAAATGAAAATTATTGAATTAAATGGTATTCCGATTCAAAATCGGTTGAGTTTTGACAGAGATAGCTAAGATCAAGGCCCGAAATGTGAGGATTCGAAAATAACGTCTAAAATCCTCTAAGACCTCTAGAAACGCCAGAAAATGCAAAAACAAAAAATAAATGAAAAAATTTTAAATTGACGAAATCAAGATTATTTTGATGCAGAGTCGATATAAATGAAAATTATTGAATTAAATGGTATTCCGATTCAAAATCGGTTGAGTTTTGACAGAGATAGCTAAGATCAAGGCCCGAAATGTGAGGATTCGAAAAAAACGTCTAAAACCCTCTAAGACCTCTAGAAACGCCAGAAAATGCAAAAACAAAAAATAAATGAACAAATTTTAAATTGACGAAATCAAGATTATTTTGATGCAGAGTCGATATAAATGAAAATTATTGAATTAAATGGTATTCCGATTCAAAATCGGTTGAGTTTTGACAGAGATAGATAAGATCAAGGCCCGAAATGTGAGGATTCGAAAATAACGTCTAAAATCGTCTAAGACCTCCAGAAACGCCAGAAAATGCAAAAACAAAATATAAATGAAAAAATTTTAAATTGACGAAATCAAGATTATTTTGATGCAGAGTCGATATAAATGAAAATTATTGAATTAAATGGTATTCTGATTCAAAATCGGTTGAGTTTTGACAGAGATAGCTAAAATCAAGGCCTGAAATGTGAGGATTCGAAAAAAACGTCTAAAATCCTCTAAGACCTCTAGAAACGCCAGAAAATGCAAAAACAAAAAATAAATGAAAAAATTTTAAATTGACGAAATCAAGATTATTTTGATGCAGAGTCGATATAAATGAAAATTATTGAATTAAATGGTATTCCGATTCAAAATCGGTTGAGTTTTGACAGAGATAGCTAAGATCAAGGCCCGAAATGTGAGGATTCGAAAATAACGTCTAAAATCCTCTAAGACCTCTAGAAACGCCAGAAAATGCAAAAACAAAAAATAAATGAAAAAATTTTAAATTGACGAAATCAAGATTATTTTGATGCAGAGTCGATATAAATGAAAATTATTGAATTAAATGGTATTCCGATTCAAAATCGGTTGAGTTTTGACAGAGATAGCTAAGATCAAGGCCCGAAATGTGAGGATTCGAAAATAACGTCTAAAATCCTCTAAGACCTCTAGAAACGCCAGAAAATGCAAAAACAAAAAATAAATGAAAAAATTTTAAATTGACGAAATCAAGATTATTTTGATGCAGAGTCGATATAAATGAAAATTATTGAATTAAATGGTATTCCGATTCAAAATTGGTTGAGTTTTGACAGAGATAGCTAAGATCAAAACCGAAATGTGAGGATTCGAAAAAAACGTCTAAAATCCTCTAAGACCTCTAGAAACGCCAGAAAATGCAAAAACAAAAAATAAATGAAAAAATTTTAAATTGACGAAATCAAGATTATTTTGATGCAGAGTCTAAGGTCTAAAATCCTCTAAGACCTCTAGAAACGCCAGAAAATGCAAAAACAAAAAATAAATGAAAAAAATTTTAAATTGACGAAATCAAGATTATTTTGATGCAGAGTCGATATAAATGAAAATTATTGAATTAAATGGTATTCCGATTCAAAATCGGTTGAGTTTTGACAGAGATAGCTAAGATCAAGGCCCGAAATGTGAGGATTCGAAAAAAAACGTCTAAAACCCTCTAAGACCTCTAGAAACGCCAGAAAATGCAAAAACAAAAAATAAATGAACAAATTTTAAATTGACGAAATCAAGATTATTTTGATGCAGAGTCGATATAAATGAAAATTATTGAATTAAATGGTATTCCGATTCAAAATCGGTTGAGTTTTGACAGAGATAGCTAAGATCAAGGCCCGAAATGTGAGGATTCGAAAATAAGGTCTAAAATCCTCTAAGACCTCTAGAAACGCCAGAAAATGCAAAAACAAAAAATAAATGAAAAAATTTTAAATTGACGAAATCAAGATTATTTTGATGCAGAGTCGATATAAATGAAAATTATTGAATTAAATGGTATTCCGATTCAAAATCGGTTGAGTTTTGACAGAGATAGCTAAGATCAAGGCCCGAAATGTGAGGATTCGAAAATAACGTCTAAAATCCTCTAAGACCTCTAGAAACGCCAGAAAATGCAAAAACAAAAAATAAATGAAAAAAATTTTAAATTGACGAAATCAAGATTATTTTGATGCAGAGTCGATATAAATGAAAATTATTGAATTTAATGGTATTCCGATTCAAAATCGGTTGAGTTTTGACAGAGATAGCTAAGATCAAGGCCCGAAATGTGAGGATTCGAAAAAAACGTCTAAAACCCTCTAAGACCTCTAGAAACGCCAGAAAATGCAAAAACAAAAAATAAATGAACAAATTTTAAATTGACGAAATCAAGATTATTTTGATGCAGAGTCGATATAAATGAAAATTATTGAATTAAATGGTATTCCGATTCAAAATCGGTTGAGTTTTGACAGAGATAGATAAGATCAAGGCCCGAAATGTGAGGATTCGAAAATAACGTCTAAAATCGTCTAAGACCTCCAGAAACGCCAGAAAATGCAAAAACAAAATATAAATGAAAAAATTTTAAATTGACGAAATCAAGATTATTTTGATGCAGAGTCGATATAAATGAAAATTATTGAATTAAATGGTATTCTGATTCAAAATCGGTTGAGTTTTGACAGAGATAGCTAAAATCAAGGCCTGAAATGTGAGGATTCGAAAAAAACGTCTAAAATCCTCTAAGACCTCTAGAAACGCCAGAAAATGCAAAAACAAAAAATAAATGAAAAAATTTTAAATTGACGAAATCAAGATTATTTTGATGCAGAGTCGATATAAATGAAAATTATTGAATTAAATGGTATTCCGATTCAAAATCGGTTGAGTTTTGACAGAGATAGCTAAGATCAAGGCCCGAAATGTGAGGATTCGAAAATAACGTCTAAAATCCTCTAAGACCTCTAGAAACGCCAGAAAATGCAAAAACAAAAAATAAATGAAAAAATTTTAAATTGACGAAATCAAGATTATTTTGATGCAGAGTCGATATTAATGAAAATTATTGAATTAAATGGTATTCCGATTCAAAATCGGTTGAGTTTTGACAGAGATAGCTATGATCAAGGCCCGAAATGTGAGGATTCGAAAATAACGTCTAAAATCCTCTAAGACCTCTAGAAACGCCAGAAAATGCAAAAACAAAAAATAAATGTAAAAATTTTAAATTGACGAAATCAAGATTATTTTGATGCAGAGTCGATATAAATGAAAATTATTGAATTAAATGGTATTCCGATTCAAAATCGGTTGAGTTTTGACAGAGATAGCCAAGATCAAGGCCCGAAATGTGAGGATTCGAAAATAACGTCTAAAATCGTCTAAGACCTCTAGAAACGCCAGAAAATGCAAAAACAAAAAATAAATGAATAAATTTTAAATTGACGAAATCAAGATTATTTTGATGCAGAGTCGATATTAATGAAAATTATTGAATTAAATGGTATTCCGATTCAAAATCGGTTGAGTTTTGACAGAGATAGCTAAGATCAAGGCCCGAAATGTGAGGATTCGAAAATAAGGTCTAAAATCCTCTAAGACCTCTAGAAACGCCAGAAAATGCAAAAAACAAAAAATAAATGAAAAAATTTTAAATTGACGAAATCAAGATTATTTTGATGCAGAGTCGATATAAATGAAAATTATTGAATTAAATGGTATTCCGATTCAAAATCGGTTGAGTTTTGACAGAGATAGCTAAGATCAAGGCCCGAAATGTGAGGATTCGAAAAAAACGTCTAAAATCCTCTAAGACCTCTAGAAACGCCAGAAAATGCCAAAACAAAAAATAAATGAAAAAATTTTAAATTTACGAAATCAAGATTATTTTGATGCAGAGTCGATATAAATGAAAATTATTGAATTAAATGGTATTCCGATTCAAAATCGGTTGAGTTTTGACAGAGATAGCTAAGATCAAGGCCCGAAATGTGAGGATTCGAAAATAACGTCTAAAATCCTCTAAGACCTCTAGAAACGCCAGAAAATGCAAAAACAAAAAATAAGTGAAAAAATTTTAAATTGACGAAATCAAGATTATTTTGATGCAGAGTCGATATAAATGAAAATTATTGAATTAAATGGTATTCCGATTCAAAATCGGTTGAGTTTTGACAGAGATAGCTAAGATCAAGGTCCGAAATGTGAGGATTCGAAAAAAACGTCTAAAATCCTCTAAGACCTCTAGAAACGCCAGAAAATGCCAAAACAAAAAATAAATGAAAAAATTTTAAATTTACGAAATCAAGATTATTTTGATGCAGAGTCGATATAAATGAAAATTATTGAATTAAATGGTATTCCGATTCAAAATCGGTTGAGTTTTGACAGAGATAGCTAAGATCAAGGCCCGAAATGTGAGGATTCGAAAATAACGTCTAAAATCCTCTAAGACCTCTAGAAACGCCAGAAAATGCAAAAACAAAAAATAAATGAAAAAATTTTAAATTGACGAAATCAAGATTATTTTGATGCAGAGTCGATATAAATGAAAATTATTGAATTAAATGGTATTCCGATTCAAAATCGGTTGAGTTTTGACAGAGATAGCTAAGATCAAGGCCCGAAATGTGAGGATTCGAAAATAAGGTCTAAAATCCTCTAAGACCTCTAGAAACGCCAGAAAATGCAAAAACAAAAAATAAATGAAAAAAATTTTAAATTGACGAAATCAAGATTATTTTGATGCAGAGTCGATATAAATGAAAATTATTGAATTAAATGGTATTCTGATTCAAAATCGGTTGAGTTTTGACAGAGATAGCTAAGATCAAGGCCCGAAATGTGAGGATTCGAAAATAACGTCTAAAATCCTCTAAGACCTCTAGAAACGCCAGAAAATGCAAAAACAAAAAATAAATAAAAAATTTTAAATTGACGAAATCAAGATTATTTTGATGCAGAGTCGATATAAATGAAAATTATTGAATTAAATGGTATTCTGATTCAAAATCGGTTGAGTTTTGACAGAGATAGCTAAGATCAAGGCCCGAAATGTGAGGATTCGAAAATAACGTCTAAAATCGTCTAAGACCTCTAGAAACGCCAGAAAATGCAAAAACAAAAAATATATGAATAAATTTTAAATTGACGAAATCAAGATTATTTTGATGCAGAGTCGATATAAATGAAAATTATTGAATTAAATGGTATTCCGATTCAAAATCGGTTGAGTTTTGACAGAGATAGCTAAGATCAAGGCCCGAAATGTGAGGATTCGAAAATAACGTCTAAAATCCTCTAAGACCTCTAGAAACGCCAGAAAATGCAAAAACAAAAAATAAATGAAAAAATTTTAAATTGACGAAATCAAGATTATTTTGATGCAGAGTCGATATAAATGAAAATTATTGAATTAAATGGTATTCCGATTCAAAATCGGTTGAGTTTTGACAGAGATAGCTAAGATCAAGGCCCGAAATGTGAGGATTCGAAAATAACGTCTAAAATCCTCTAAGACCTCTAGAAACGCCAGAAAATGCAAAAACAAAAAATAAATAAAAAATTTGAAATTGACGAAATCAAGATTATTTTGATGCAGAGTCGATATAAATGAAAATTATTGAATTAAATGGTATTCTGATTCAAAATCGGTTGAGTTTTGACAGAGATAGCTAAGATCAAGGCCCGAAATGTGAGGATTCGAAAATAACGTCTAAAATCGTCTAAGACCTCTAGAAACGCCAGAAAATGCAAAAACAAAAAATAAATGAAAAAATTTTAAATTGACGAAATCAAGATTATTTTGATGCAGAGTCGATATAAATGAAAATTATTGAATTAAATGGTATTCCGATTCAAAATCGGTTGAGTTTTGACAGAGATAGCTAAGATCAAGGCCCGAAATGTGAGGATTCGAAAATAACGTCTAAAATCCTCTAAGACCTCTAGAAACGCCAGAAAATGCAAAAACAAAAAATAAATGAAAAAATTTTAAATTGACGAAATCAAGATTATTTTGATGCAGAGTCGATATAAATGAAAATTATTGAATTAAATGGTATTCCGATTCAAAATCGGTTGAGTTTCGACAGAGGTAGCTAAGATCAAGGTCCGAAATGTGAGGATTCGAAAATAACGTCTAAAATCCTCTAAGACCTCTAGAAACGCCAGAAAATGCAAAAACAAAAAATAAATGAAAAAATTTTAAATTGACGAAATCAAGATTATTTTGATGCAGAGTCGATATAAATGAAAATTATTGAATTAAATGGTATTTTGATTCAAAATCGGTTGAGTTTTGACAGAGATAGCTAAGATCAAGGCCTGAAATGTGAGGATTCGAAAATAACGTCTAAAATCGTCTAAGACCTCTAGAAACGCCAGAAAATGCAAAAACAAAATATAAATGAAAAAATTTTAAATTGACGAAATCAAGATTATTTTGATGCAGAGTCGATATAAATGACAATTATTGAATTAAACGGTATTCTGATTCAAAATAGGTTGAGTTTTGACAGAGATAGCTAAGATCAAGGCCTGAAATGTGAGGATTCGAAAATAACGTCTAAAATCGTCTAAGACCTCTAGAAACGCCAGAAAATGCAAAAACAAAAAATAAATGAAAAAATTTTAAATTGACGAAATCAAGATTATTTTGATGCAGAGTCGATATAAATGAAAATTATTGAATTAAATGGTATTCCGATTCAAAATCGGTTGAGTTTTGACAGAGATAGCTAAGATCAAGGCCCGAAATGTGAGGATTCGAAAATAACGTCTAAAATCCTCTAAGACCTCTAGAAACGCCAGAAAATGCAAAAACAAAAAATAAATGAAAAAAATTTTAAATTGACGAAATCAAGATTATTTTGATGCAGAGTCGATATAAATGAAAATTATTGAATTAAATGGTATTCCGATTCAAAATCGGTAGAGTTTTGACAGAGATAGATAAAATCAAGGCCCGAAATGTGAGGATTCGAAAATAACGTCTAAAATCCTCTAAGACCTCTAGAAACGCCAGAAAATGCAAAAACAAAAAATAAATGAAAAAATTTTAAATTGACGAAATCAAGATTATTTTGATGCAGAGTCGATATAAATGAAAATTATTGAATTAAATGGTATTCCGATTCAAAATCGGTTGAGTTTTGGCAGGGGGAGCAAGAAAAAAGGCCGGAATGGGGGGATTCGAAAATAACGTCTAAAATCGTCTAAGACCTCTAGAAACGCCAGAAAATGCAAAAACAAAAAATAAATGAAAAAATTTTAAATTGACGAAATCAAGATTATTTTGATGCAGAGTCGATATAAATGAAAATTATTGAATTAAATGGTATTCCGATTCAAAATCGGTTGAGTTTTGACAGAGATAGCTAAGATCAAGGCCCGAAATGTGAGGATTCGAAAATAACGTCTAAAATCCTCTAAGACCTCTAGAAACGCCAGAAAATGCAAAAACAAAAAATAAATGAAAAAATTTTAAATTGACGAAATCAAGATTATTTTGATGCAGAGTCGATATAAATGAAAATTATTGAATTAAATGGTATTCCGATTTAAAATCGGTTGAGTTTTGACAGAGATAGCCAAGATCAAGGCCCGAAATGTGAGGATTCGAAAATAACGTCTAAAATCCTCTAAGACCTCTAGAAACGCCAGAAAATGCAAAAACAAAAAATAAATGAAAAAATTTTAAATTTACGAAATCAAGATTATTTTGATGCAGAGTCGATATAAATGAAAATTATTGAATTAAATGGTATTCCGATTCAAAATCGGTTGAGTTTTGACAGAGATAGCTAAGATCAAGGCCCGAAATGTGAGGATTCGAAAATAAGGTCTAAAATCCTCTAAGACCTCTGGAAACGCCAGAAAATGCAAAAACAAAAAATAAATAAAAAATTTTAAATTGACGAAATCAAGATTATTTTGATGCAGAGTCGATATAAATGAAAATTATTGAATTAAATGGTATTCCGATTCAAAATCGGTTGAGTTTTGACAGAGATAGCTAAGATCAAGGCCCGAAATGTGAGGATTCGAAAATAACGTCTAAAATCCTCTAAGACCTCTAGAAACGCCAGAAAATGCAAAAACAAAAAATAAATGAAAAAAATTTTAAATTGACGAAATCAAGATTATTTTGATGCAGAGTCGATATAAATGAAAATTATTGAATTAAATGGTATTCCGATTCAAAATCGGTTGAGTTTTGACAGAGATAGCTAAGATCAAGGCCCGAAATGTGAGGATTCGAAAATAACGTCTAAAATCCTCTAAGACCTCTAGAAACGCCAGAAAATGCAAAAACAAAAAATAAATGAAAAAATTTTAAATTGACGAAATCAAGATTATTTTGATGCAGAGTCGATATTAATGAAAATTATTGAATTAAATGGTATTCTGATTCAAAATCGGTTGAGTTTTGACAGAGATAGCTAAGATCAAGGCCCGAAATGTGAGGATTCGAAAATAACGTCTAAAATCGTCTAAGACCTCTAGAAACGCAAGAAAATGCAAAAACAAAAAATAAATAAAAAATTTGAAATTGACGAAATCAAGATTATTTTGATGCAGAGTCGATATTAATGAAAATTATTGAATTAAATGGTATTCCGATTCAAAATCGATTGAGTTTTGACAGAGATAGCTAAGATCAAGGCCCGAAATGTGAGGATTCGAAAATAACGTCTAAAATCCTCTAAGACCTCTAGAAACGCCAGAAAATGCAAAAACAAAAAATAAATGAAAAAATTTTAAATTGACGAAATCAAGATTATTTTGATGCAGAGCCGATATAAATGAAAATTATTGAATTAAATGGTATTCCGATTCAAAATCGGTTGAGTTTTGACAGAGATAGCCAAGATCCAGGCCCGAAATGTGAGGATTCGAAAATAACGTCTAAAATCGTCTAAGACCTCTAGAAACGCCAGACAATGCAAAAACAAAAAATAAATGAAAAAGTTTTAAATTGACGAAATCAAGATTATTTTGATGCAGAGTCGATATTAATGAAAATTATTGAATTAAATGGTATTCCGATTCAAAATCGGTTGAGTTTTGACAGAGATAGCTAAGATCAAGGCCCGAAATGTTAGGATTCGAAAATAAGGTCTAAAATCCTCTAAGACCTCTAGAAACGCCAGAAAATGCAAAAACAAAAAATAAATGAAAAAATTTTAAATTGACGAAATCAAGATTATTTTGATGCAGAGCCGATATAAATGAAAATTATTGAATTAAATGGTATTCCGATTCAAAATCGGTTGAGCTTTGACAGAGATAGCCAAGATTAAGGCCCGAAATGTGAGGATTCGAAAATAACGTCTAAAATCCTCTAAGACCTCTAGAAACGCCAGAAAATGCAAAAACAAAAAATAAATGAAAAAATTTTAAATTGACGAAATCAAGATTATTTTGATGCAGAGTCGATATAAATGAAAATTATTAAATTAAATGGTATTCCGATTCAAAATCGGTTGAGTTTTGACAGAGATAGCCAAGATCAAGGCCCGAAATGTGAGGATTCGAAAAAAACGTCTAAAATCCTCTAAGACCTCTAGAAACGCCAGAAAATGCAAAAACAAAAAATAAATGAAAAAATTTTAAATTGACGAAATCAAGATTATTTTGATGCAGAGTCGATATAAATGAAAATTATTGAATTAAATGGTATTCCGATTCAAAATCGGTTGAGTTTTGACAGAGATAGCTAAGATCAAGGCCCGAAATGTGAGGATTCGAAAATAAGGTCTAAAATCCTCTAAGACCTCTAGAAACGCCAGAAAATGCAAAAACAAAAAATAAATGAAAAAATTTTAAATTGACGAAATCAAGATTATTTTGATGCAGAGTCGATATAAATGAAAATTATTGAATTAAATGGTATTCCGATTCAAAATCGGTTGAGTTTTGACAGAGATAGCTAAGATCAAGGCCCGAAATGTGAGGATTCGAAAATAACGTCTAAAATCCTCTAAGACCTCTAGAAACGCCAGAAAATGCAAAAACAAAAAATAAATGAAAAAATTTTAAATTGACGAAATCATGATTATTTTGATGCAGAGTCGATATAAATGAAAATTATTGAATTAAATGGTATTCCGATTCAAAATCGGTTGAGTTTTGACAGAGATAGCTAAGATCAAGGCCCGAAATGTGAGGATTCGAAAATAAGGTCTAAAATCCTCTAAGACCTCTAGAAACGCCAGAAAATGCAAAAACAAAAAATAAATGAAAAAATTTTGAATTGACGAAATCAAGATTATTTTGATGCAGAGTCGATATAAATGAAAATTATTGAATTAAATGGTATTCCGATTCAAAATCGGTTGAGTTTTGACAGAGATAGCTAAGATCAAGGCCCGAAATGTGAGGATTCGAAAATAACGTCTAAAATCCTCTAAGACCTCTAGAAACGCCAGAAAATGCAAAAACAAAAAATAAATGAAAAAATTTTAAATTGACGAAATCAAGATTATTTTGATGCAGAGTCGATATAAATGAAAATTATTGAATTAAATGGTATTCCGATTCAAAATCGGTTGAGTTTTAACAGAGATAGCTAAGATCAAGGCCCGAAATGTGAGGATTCGAAAATAAGGTCTAAAATCCTCTAAGACCTCTAGAAACGCCAGAAAATGCAAAAACAAAAAATAAATGAAAAAATTTTAAATTGACGAAATCAAGATTATTTTGATGCAGAGTCGATATAAATGAAAATTATTGAATTAAATGGTATTCCGATTCAAAATCGGTTGAGTTTTGACAGAGATAGCTAAGATCAAGGCCCGAAATGTGAGGATTCGAAAAAAACGTCTAAAACCCTCTAAGACCTCTAGAAACGCCAGAAAATGCAAAAACAAAAAATAAATGAACAAATTTTAAATTGACGAAATCAAGATTATTTTGATGCAGAGTCGATATAAATGAAAATTATTGAATTAAATGGTATTCCGATTCAAAATCGGTTGAGTTTTGACAGAGATAGCTAAGATCAAGGCCCGAAATGTGAGGATTCGAAAAAAACGTCTAAAACCCTCTAAGACCTCTAGAAACGCCAGAAAATGCAAAAACAAAAAATAAATGAACAAATTTTAAATTGACGAAATCAAGATTATTTTGATGCAGAGTCTAAGGTCTAAAATCCTCTAAGACCTCTAGAAACGCCAGAAAATGCAAAAACAAAAAATAAATGAAAAATTTTAAATTGACGAAATCAAGATTATTTTGATGCAGAGTCGATATAAATGAAAATTATTGAATTAAATGGTATTCCGATTCAAAATCGGTTGAGTTTTGACAGAGATAGCTAAGATCAAGGCCCGAAATGTGAGGATTCGAAAATAACGTCTAAAATCGTCTAAGACCTCCAGAAACGCCAGAAAATGCAAAAACAAAATATAAATGAAAAAATTTTAAATTGACGAAATCAAGATTATTTTGATGCAGAGTCGATATAAATGAAAATTATTGAATTAAATGGTATTCTGATTCAAAATCGGTTGAGTTTTGACAGAGATAGCTAAAATCAAGGCCTGAAATGTGAGGATTCGAAAAAAACGTCTAAAATCCTCTAAGACCTCTAGAAACGCCAGAAAATGCAAAAACAAAAAATAAATGAAAAAATTTTAAATTGACGAAATCAAGATTATTTTGATGCAGAGTCGATATAAATGAAAATTATTGAATTATATGGTATTCCGATTCAAAATCGGTTGAGTTTTGACAGAGATAGCTAAGATCAAGGCCCGAAATGTGAGGATTCGAAAATAACGTCTAAAATCGTCTAAGACCTCTAGAAACGCCAGAAAATGCAAAAACAAAAAATAAATGAACAAATTTTAAATTGACGAAATCAAGATTATTTTGATGCAGAGTCGATATTAATGAAAATTATTGAATTAAATGGTATTCCGATTCAAAATCGGTTGAGTTTTGACAGAGATAGCCAAGATCAAGGCCCGAAATGTGAGGATTCGAAAATAACGTCTAAAATCCTCTAAGAGCTCTAGAAACGCCAGAAAATGCAAAAACAAAAAATAAATGAAAAAATTTTAAATTGACGAAATCAAGATTATTTTGATGCAGCGTCGATATAAATGAAAATTATTGAATTAAATGGTATTCCGATTCAAAATCGGTTGAGTTTCGACAGAGATAGCTAAGATCAAGGCCCGAAATGTGAGGATTCGAAAATAACGTCTAAAATCGTCTAAGACCTCTAGAAACGCCAGAAAATGCAAAAACAAAAAATAAATGAATAAATTTTAAATTGACGAAATCAAGATTATTTTGATGCAGAGTCGATATTAATGAAAATTATTGAATTAAATGGTATTCCGATTCAAAATCGGTTGAGTTTTGACAGAGATAGCTAAGATCAAGGCCCGAAATGTGAGGATTCGAAAATAACGTCTAAAATCCTCTAAGACCTCTAGAAACGCCAGAAAATGCAAAAACAAAAAATAAATGAAAAAATTTTAAATTGACGAAATCAAGATTATTTTGATGCAGAGTCGATATAAATGAAAATTATTGAATTAAATGGTATTCCGATTCAAAATCGGTTGAGATTCCATCTCGAAAATAACGTCTAAAATCGTCTAAGACCTCTAGAAATGCCAGAAAATGCAAAAACAAAAAATAAATGAAAAAATTGTAAATTGACGAAATCAAGATTATTTTGATGCAGAGTCGATATAAATGAAAATTATTGAATTAAATGGTATTCTGATTCAAAATCGGTTGAGTTTTGACAGAGATAGCTAAGATCAAGGCCCGAAATGTGAGGATTCGAAAATAACGTCTAAAATCGTCTAAGACCTCTAGAAACGCCAGAAAATGCAAAAACAAAAAATAAATGAAAAAATTGTAAATTGACGAAATCAAGATTATTTTGATGCAGAGTCGATATAAATGAAAATTATTGAATTAAATGGTATTCCGATTCAAAATCGGTTGAGTTTTGACAGAGATAGCTAAGATCAAGGCCCGAAATGTGAGGATTCGAAAATAACGTCTAAAATCCTCTAAGACCTCTAGAAACGCCAGAAAATGCAAAAACAAAAAATAAATGAAAAAATTTTAAATTGACGAAATCAAGATTATTTTGATGCAGAGTCGATATAAATGAAAATTATTGAATTAAATGGTATTCCGATTCAAAATCGGTTGAGTTTTGACAGAGATAGCCAAGATCAAGGCCCGAAATGTGAGGATTCGAAAATAACGTCTTAAATCCTCTAAGACCTCTAGAAACGCCAGAAAATGCAAAAACAAAAAATAAATGAAAAAATTTTAAATTGACGAAATCAAGATTATTTTGATGCAGAGTCGATATAAATGAAAATTATTGAATTAAATGGTATTCCGATTCAAAATCGGTTGAGTTTTGACAGAGATAGCCAAGATCAAGGCCCGAAATGTGAGGATTCGAAAATAACGTCTTAAATCCTCTAAGACCTCTAGAAACGCCAGAAAATGCAAAAACAAAAAATAAATGAAAAATTTTAAATTGACGAAATCAAGATTATTTTGATGCAGAGTCGATATAAATGAAAATTATTGAATTAAATGGTATTCCGATTCAAAATCGGTTGAGTTTTGACAGAGATAGCTAAGATCAAGGCCCGAAATGTGAGGATTCGAAAATAACGTCTAAAATCCTCTAAGACCTCTAGAAACGCCAGAAAATGCAAAAACAAAAAATAAATGAAAAAATTTTAAATTGACGAAATCAAGATTATTTTGATGCAGAGTCGATATAAATGAAAATTATTGAATTAAATGGTATTCCGATTCAAAATCGGTTGAGTTTTGACAGAGATAGCTAAGATCAAGGCCCGAAATGTGAGGATTCGAAAATAACGTCTAAAATCCTCTAAGACCTCTAGAAACGCCAGAAAATGCCAAAAACAAAAAATAAATGAAAAAATTTTAAATTGACGAAATCAAGATTATTTTGATGCAGAGTCGATATAAATGAAAATTATTGAATTAAATGGTATTCCGATTCAAAATCGGTTGAGTTTTGACAGAGATAGCTAAGATCAAGGCCCGAAATGTGAGGATTCGAAAATAACGTCTAAAATCCTCTAAGACCTCTAGAAACGCCAGAAAATGCAAAAACAAAAAATAAATGAAAAAATTTTAAATTGACGAAATCAAGATTATTTTGATGCAGAGTCGATATAAATGAAAATTATTGAATTAAATGGTATTCCGATTCAAAATCGGTTGAGTTTTGACAGAGATAGCTAAGATCAAGGCCCGAAATGTGAGGATTCGAAAATAACGTCTAAAATCCTCTAAGACCTCTAGAAACGCCAGAAAATGCAAAAACAAAAAATAAATGAAAAAAATTTTAAATTGACGAAATCAAGATTATTTTGATGCAGAGTCGATATAAATGAAAATTATTGAATTAAATGGTATTCCGATTCAAAATCGGTTGAGTTTTGACAGAGATAGCTAAGATCAAGGCCCGAAATGTGAGGATTCGAAAATAACGTCTAAAATCCTCTAAGACCTCTAGAAACGCCAGAAAATGCAAAAACAAAAAATAAATGAAAAAATTTTAAATTGACGAAATCAAGATTATTTTGATGCAGAGTCGATATAAAATGAAAATTATTGAATTAAATGGTATTCCGATTCAAAATCGGTTGAGTTTTGACAGAGATAGCTAAGATCAAGGCCCGAAATGTGAGGATTCGAAAATAACGTCTAAAATCCTCTAAGACCTCTAGAAACGCCAGAAAATGCAAAAACAAAAAAATAAATGAAAAAATTTTAAATTGACGAAATCAAGATTATTTTGATGCAGAGTCGATATAAAATGAAAATTATTGAATTAAATGGTATTCCGATTCAAAATCGGTTGAGTTTTGACAGAGATAGCTAAGATCAAGGCCCGAAATGTGAGGATTCGAAAATAACGTCTAAAATCCTCTAAGACCTCTAGAAACGCCAGAAAATGCAAAAAACAAAAAATAAATGAAAAAAATTTTAAATTGACGAAATCAAGATTATTTTGATGCAGAGTCGATATAAATGAAAATTATTGAATTAAATGGTATTCCG
>JAEIGM010000303.1:0-41305 GCA_018903735.1 Drosophila cardini
AAACTCAACCGATTTTGAATCGGAATACCATTTAATTCAATAATTTTCATTTATATCGACTCTGCATCAAAATAATCTTGATTTCGTCAATTTAAAATTTTTTCATTTATTTTTTGTTTTTGCATTTTCTGGCGTTTCTAGAGGTCTTAGAGGATTTTAGACGTTATTTTCGAATCCTCACATTTCGGGCCTTGATCTTAGCTATCTCTGTCAAAACTCAACCGATTTTGAATCGGAATACCATTTAATTCAATAATTTTCATTTATATCGACTCTGCATCAAAATAATCTTGATTTCGTCAATTTAAAATTTTTTCATTTATTTTTTGTTTTTGCATTTTCTGGCGTTTCTAGAGGTCTTAGAGGATTTTAGACGTTATTTTCGAATCCTCACATTTCGGGCCTTGATCTTAGCTATCTCTGTCAAAACTCAACCGATTTTGAATCGGAATACCATTTAATTCAATAATTTTCATTTATATCGACTCTGCATCAAAATAATCTTGATTTCGTCAATTTAAAAATTTTTTCATTTATTTTTTGTTTTTGCATTTTCTGGCGTTTCTAGAGGTCTTAGAGGATTTTAGACGTTATTTTCGAATCCTCACATTTCGGGCCTTGATCTTAGCTATCTCTGTCAAAACTCAACCGATTTTGAATCGGAATACCATTTAATTCAATAATTTTCATTTATATCGACTCTGCATCAAAATAATCTTGATTTCGTCAATTTAAAATTTTTTCATTTATTTTTTGTTTTTGCATTTTCTGGCGTTTCTAGAGGTCTTAGAGGATTTTAGACCTTATTTTCGAATCCTCACATTTCGGGCCTTGATCTTAGCTATCTCTGTCAAAACTCAACCGATTTTGAATCGGAATACCATTTAATTCAATAATTTTCATTTATATCGACTCTGCATCAAAATAATCTTGATTTCGTCAATTTAAAATTTTTTCATTTATTTTTTGTTTTTGCATTTTCTGGCGTTTCTAGAGGTCTTAGAGGATTTTAGACCTTATTTTCGAATCCTCACATTTCGGGCCTTGATCTTAGCTATCTCTGTCAAAACTCAACCGATTTTGAATCGGAATACCATTTAATTCAATAATTTTCATTTATATCGACTCTGCATCAAAATAATCTTGATTTCGTCAATTTAAAATTTTTTCATTTAATTTTTTGTTTTTGCATTTTCTGGCGTTTCTAGAGGTCTTAGAGGATTTTAGACGTTATTTTCGAATCCTCACATTTCGGGCCTTGATCTTAGCTATCTCTGTCAAAACTCAACCGATTTTGAATCGGAATACCATTTAATTCAATAATTTTCATTTATATCGACTCTGCATCAAAATAATCTTGATTTCGTCAATTTAAAATTTTTTCATTTATTTTTTGTTTTTGCATTTTCTGGCGTTTCTAGAGGTCTTAGAGGATTTTAGACCTTATTTTCGAATCCTCACATTTCGGGCCTTGATCTTAGCTATCTCTGTCAAAACTCAACCGATTTTGAATCGGAATACCATTTAATTCAATAATTTTCATTTATATCGACTCTGCATCAAAATAATCTTGATTTCGTCAATTTAAAATTTTTTCATTTATTTTTTGTTTTTGCATTTTCTGGCGTTTCTAGAGGTCTTAGAGGATTTTAGACGTTATTTTCGAATCCTCACATTTCGGGCCTTGATCTTAGCTATCTCTGTCAAAACTCAACCGATTTTGAATCGGAATACCATTTAATTCAATAATTTTCATTTATATCGACTCTGCATCAAAATAATCTTGATTTCGTCAATTTAAAATTTTTTCATTTATTTTTTGTTTTTGCATTTTCTGGCGTTTCTAGAGGTCTTAGACGATTTTAGACGTTATTTTCGAATCCTCACATTTCGGGCCTTGATCTTAGCTATCTCTGTCAAAACTCAACCGATTTTGAATCGGAATACCATTTAATTCAATAATTTTCATTTATATCGACTCTGCATCAAAATAATCTTGATTTCGTCAATTTAAAATTTTTTCATTTATTTTTTGTTTTTGCATTTTCTGGCGTTTCTAGAGGTCTTAGACGATTTTAGACGTTATTTTCGAATCCTCACATTTCGGGCCTTGATCTTAGCTATCTCTGTCAAAACTCAACCGATTTTGAATCGGAATACCATTTAATTCAATAATTTTCATTTATATCGACTCTGCATCAAAATAATCTTGATTTCGTCAATTTAAAATTTTTTCATTTATTTTTTGTTTTTGCATTTTCTGGCGTTTCTAGAGGTCTTAGAGGATTTTAGACGTTATTTTCGAATCCTCACATTTCGGGCCTTGATCTTAGCTATCTCTGTCAAAACTCAACCGATTTTGAATCGGAAAACCATTTAATTCAATAATTTTTCATTTATATCGACTCTGCATCAAAATAATCTTGATTTCGTCAATTTAAAATTTTTTCATTTATTTTTTGTTTTTGCATTTTCTGGCGTTTCTAGGGGTCTTAGACGATTTTAGACGTTATTTTCGAATCCTCACATTTCGGGCCTTGATCTTAGCTATCTCTGTCAAAACTCAACCGATTTTGAATCGGAATACCATTTAATTCAATAATTTTCATTTATATCGACTCTGCATCAAAATAATCTTGATTTCGTCAATTTAAAATTTTTTCATTTATTTTTTGTTTTTGCATTTTCTGGCGTTTCTAGAGGTCTTAGAGGATTTTAGACGTTATTTTCGAATCCTCACATTTCGGGCCTTGATCTTAGCTATCTCTGTCAAAACTCAACCGATTTTGAATCGGAATACCATTTAATTCAATAATTTTCATTTATATCGACTCTGCATCAAAATAATCTTGATTTCGTCAATTTAAAATTTTTTCATTTATTTTTTGTTTTTGCATTTTCTGGCGTTTCTAGAGGTCTTAGAGGATTTTAGACGTTATTTTCGAATCCTCACATTTCGGGCCTTGATCTTAGCTATCTCTGTCAAAACTCAACCGATTTTGAATCGGAATACCATTTAATTCAATAATTTTCATTTATATCGACTCTGCATCAAAATAATCTTGATTTCGTCAATTTAAAATTTTTTCATTTATTTTTTGTTTTTGCATTTTCTGGCGTTTCTAGAGGTCTTAGACGATTTTAGACGTTATTTTCGAATCCTCACATTTCGGGCCTTGATCTTAGCTATCTCTGTCAAAACTCAACCGATTTTGAATCGGAATACCATTTAATTCAATAATTTTCATTTATATCGACTCTGCATCAAAATAATCTTGATTTCGTCAATTTAAAATTTTTTCATTTATTTTTTGTTTTTGCATTTTCTGGCGTTTCTAGAGGTCTTAGAGGATTTTAGACGTTATTTTCGAATCCTCACATTTCGGGCCTTGATCTTAGCTATCTCTGTCAAAACTCAACCGATTTTGAATCGGAATACCATTTAATTCAATAATTTTCATTTATATCGACTCTGCATCAAAATAATCTTGATTTCGTCAATTTAAAATTTTTTCATTTATTTTTTGTTTTTGCATTTTCTGGCGTTTCTAGAGGTCTTAGAGGATTTTAGACGTTATTTTCGAATCCTCACATTTCGGGCCTTGATCTTAGCTATCTCTGTCAAAACTCAACCGATTTTGAATCGGAATACCATTTAATTCAATAATTTTCATTTATATCGACTCTGCATCAAAATAATCTTGATTTCGTCAATTTAAAATTTTTTCATTTATTTTTTGTTTTTGCATTTTCTGGCGTTTCTAGAGGTCTTAGAGGATTTTAGACGTTATTTTCGAATCCTCACATTTCGGGCCTTGATCTTAGCTATCTCTGTCAAAACTCAACCGATTTTGAATCGGAATACCATTTAATTCAATAATTTTCATTTATATCGACTCTGCATCAAAATAATCTTGATTTCGTCAATTTAAAATTTTTTCATTTATTTTTTGTTTTTGCATTTTCTGGCGTTTCTAGAGGTCTTAGAGGATTTTAGACGTTATTTTCGAATCCTCACATTTCGGGCCTTGATCTTAGCTATCTCTGTCAAAACTCAACCGATTTTGAATCGGAATACCATTTAATTCAATAATTTTCATTTATATCGACTCTGCATCAAAATAATCTTGATTTCGTCAATTTAAAATTTTTTCATTTATTTTTTGTTTTTGCATTTTCTGGCGTTTCTAGAGGTCTTAGAGGATTTTAGACGTTATTTTCGAATCCTCACATTTCGGGCCTTGATCTTAGCTATCTCTGTCAAAACTCAACCGATTTTGAATCGGAATACCATTTAATTCAATAATTTTCATTTATATCGACTCTGCATCAAAATAATCTTGATTTCGTCAATTTAAAATTTTTTCATTTATTTTTTGTTTTTGCATTTTCTGGCGTTTCTAGAGGTCTTAGAGGATTTTAGACGTTATTTTCGAATCCTCACATTTCGGGCCTTGATCTTAGCTATCTCTGTCAAAACTCAACCGATTTTGAATCGGAATACCATTTAATTCAATAATTTTCATTTATATCGACTCTGCATCAAAATAATCTTGATTTCGTCAATTTAAAATTTTTTCATTTATTTTTTGTTTTTGCATTTTCTGGCGTTTCTAGAGGTCTTAGAGGATTTTAGACGTTATTTTCGAATCCTCACATTTCGGGCCTTGATCTTAGCTATCTCTGTCAAAACTCAACCGATTTTGAATCGGAATACCATTTAATTCAATAATTTTCATTTATATCGACTCTGCATCAAAATAATCTTGATTTCGTCAATTTAAAATTTTTTCATTTATTTTTTGTTTTTGCATTTTCTGGCGTTTCTAGAGGTCTTAGAGGATTTTAGACGTTATTTTCGAATCCTCACATTTCGGGCCTTGATCTTAGCTATCTCTGTCAAAACTCAACCGATTTTGAATCGGAATACCATTTAATTCAATAATTTTCATTTATATCGACTCTGCATCAAAATAATCTTGATTTCGTCAATTTAAAATTTTTTCATTTATTTTTTGTTTTTGCATTTTCTGGCGTTTCTAGAGGTCTTAGAGGATTTTAGACGTTATTTTCGAATCCTCACATTTCGGGCCTTGATCTTAGCTATCTCTGTCAAAACTCAACCGATTTTGAATCGGAATACCATTTAATTCAATAATTTTCATTTATATCGACTCTGCATCAAAATAATCTTGATTTCGTCAATTTAAAATTTTTTCATTTATTTTTTGTTTTTGCATTTTCTGGCGTTTCTAGAGGTCTTAGAGGATTTTAGACGTTATTTTCGAATCCTCACATTTCGGGCCTTGATCTTAGCTATCTCTGTCAAAACTCAACCGATTTTGAATCGGAATACCATTTAATTCAATAATTTTCATTTATATCGACTCTGCATCAAAATAATCTTGATTTCGTCAATTTAAAATTTTTTCATTTATTTTTTGTTTTTGCATTTTCTGGCGTTTCTAGAGGTCTTAGAGGATTTTAGACGTTATTTTCGAATCCTCACATTTCGGGCCTTGATCTTAGCTATCTCTGTCAAAACTCAACCGATTTTGAATCGGAATACCATTTAATTCAATAATTTTCATTTATATCGACTCTGCATCAAAATAATCTTGATTTCGTCAATTTAAAATTTTTTCATTTATTTTTTGTTTTTGCATTTTCTGGCGTTTCTAGAGGTCTTAGAGGATTTTAGACGTTATTTTCGAATCCTCACATTTCGGGCCTTGATCTTAGCTATCTCTGTCAAAACTCAACCGATTTTGAATCGGAATACCATTTAATTCAATAATTTTCATTTATATCGACTCTGCATCAAAATAATCTTGATTTCGTCAATTTAAAATTTTTTCATTTATTTTTTGTTTTTGCATTTTCTGGCGTTTCTAGAGGTCTTAGACGATTTTAGACGTTATTTTCGAATCCTCACATTTCGGGCCTTGATCTTAGCTATCTCTGTCAAAACTCAACCGATTTTGAATCGGAATACCATTTAATTCAATAATTTTCATTTATATCGACTCTGCATCAAAATAATCTTGATTTCGTCAATTTACAATTTTTTCATTTAATTTTTTGTTTTTGCATTTTCTGGCGTTTCTAGAGGTCTTAGAGGATTTTAGACCTTATTTTTGAATCCTCACATTTCGGGCCTTGATCTTAGCTATCTCTGTCAAAACTCAACCGATTTTGAATCGGAATACCATTTAATTCAATAATTTTCATTTATATCGACTCTGCATCAAAATAATCTTGATTTCGTCAATTTAAAATTTTTTCATTTATTTTTTGTTTTTGCATTTTCTGGCGTTTCTAGAGGTCTTAGACGATTTTAGACGTTATTTTCGAATCCTCACATTTCGGGCCTTGATCTTAGCTATCTCTGTCAAAACTCAACCGATTTTGAATCGGAATACCATTTAATTCAATAATTTTCATTTATATCGACTCTGCATCAAAATAATCTTGATTTCGTCAATTTAAAATTTTTTCATTTATTTTTTGTTTTTGCATTTTCTGGCGTTTCTAGAGGTCTTAGACGATTTTAGACGTTATTTTCGAATCCTCACATTTCGGGCCTTGATCTTAGCTATCTCTGTCAAAACTCAACCGATTTTGAATCGGAATACCATTTAATTCAATAATTTTCATTTATATCGACTCTGCATCAAAATAATCTTGATTTCGTCAATTTAAAATTTTTTCATTTATTTTTTGTTTTTGCATTTTCTGGCGTTTCTAGAGGTCTTAGAGGATTTTAGACGTTATTTTCGAATCCTCACATTTCGGGCCTTGATCTTAGCTATCTCTGTCAAAACTCAACCGATTTTGAATCGGAATACCATTTAATTCAATAATTTTCATTTATATCGACTCTGCATCAAAATAATCTTGATTTCGTCAATTTAAAATTTTTTCATTTATTTTTTGTTTTTGCATTTTCTGGCGTTTCTAGAGGTCTTAGAGGATTTTAGACGTTATTTTCGAATCCTCACATTTCGGGCCTTGATCTTAGCTATCTCTGTCAAAACTCAACCGATTTTGAATCGGAATACCATTTAATTCAATAATTTTCATTTATATCGACTCTGCATCAAAATAATCTTGATTTCGTCAATTTAAAATTTTTTCATTTAATTTTTTGTTTTTGCATTTTCTGGCGTTTCTAGAGGTCTTAGAGGATTTTAGACGTTATTTTCGAATCCTCACATTTCGGGCCTTGATCTTAGCTATCTCTGTCAAAACTCAACCGATTTTGAATCGGAATACCATTTAATTCAATAATTTTCATTTATATCGACTCTGCATCAAAATAATCTTGATTTCGTCAATTTAAAATTTTTTCATTTATTTTTTGTTTTTGCATTTTCTGGCGTTTCTAGAGGTCTTAGAGGATTTTAGACGTTATTTTCGAATCCTCACATTTCGGGCCTTGATCTTAGCTATCTCTGTCAAAACTCAACCGATTTTGAATCGGAATACCATTTAATTCAATAATTTTCATTTATATCGACTCTGCATCAAAATAATCTTGATTTCGTCAATTTAAAATTTTTTCATTTATTTTTTGTTTTTGCATTTTCTGGCGTTTCTAGAGGTCTTAGAGGATTTTAGACGTTATTTTCGAATCCTCACATTTCGGGCCTTGATCTTAGCTATCTCTGTCAAAACTCAACCGATTTTGAATCGGAATACCATTTAATTCAATAATTTTCATTTATATCGACTCTGCATCAAAATAATCTTGATTTCGTCAATTTAAAATTTTTTCATTTATTTTTTGTTTTTGCATTTTCTGGCGTTTCTAGAGGTCTTAGAGGATTTTAGACGTTATTTTCGAATCCTCACATTTCGGGCCTTGATCTTAGCTATCTCTGTCAAAACTCAACCGATTTTGAATCGGAATACCATTTAATTCAATAATTTTCATTTATATCGACTCTGCATCAAAATAATCTTGATTTCGTCAATTTAAAATTTTTTCATTTATTTTTTGTTTTTGCATTTTCTGGCGTTTCTAGAGGTCTTAGAGGATTTTAGACGTTATTTTCGAATCCTCACATTTCGGGCCTTGATCTTAGCTATCTCTGTCAAAACTCAACCGATTTTGAATCGGAATACCATTTAATTCAATAATTTTCATTTATATCGACTCTGCATCAAAATAATCTTGATTTCGTCAATTTAAAATTTTTTCATTTATTTTTTGTTTTTGCATTTTCTGGCGTTTCTAGAGGTCTTAGACGATTTTAGACGTTATTTTCGAATCCTCACATTTCGGGCCTTGATCTTAGCTATCTCTGTCAAAACTCAACCGATTTTGAATCGGAATACCATTTAATTCAATAATTTTCATTTATATCGACTCTGCATCAAAATAATCTTGATTTCGTCAATTTAAAATTTTTTCATTTATTTTTTGTTTTTGCATTTTCTGGCGTTTCTAGAGGTCTTAGAGGATTTTAGACGTTATTTTCGAATCCTCACATTTCGGGCCTTGATCTTAGCTATCTCTGTCAAAACTCAACCGATTTTGAATCGGAATACCATTTAATTCAATAATTTTCATTTATATCGACTCTGCATCAAAATAATCTTGATTTCGTCAATTTAAAATTTTTTCATTTAATTTTTTGTTTTTGCATTTTCTGGCGTTTCTAGAGGTCTTAGAGGATTTTAGACCTTATTTTCGAATCCTCACATTTCGGGCCTTGATCTTAGCTATCTCTGTCAAAACTCAACCGATTTTGAATCGGAATACCATTTAATTCAATAATTTTCATTTATATCGACTCTGCATCAAAATAATCTTGATTTCGTCAATTTAAAATTTTTTCATTTATTTTTTGTTTTTGCATTTTCTGGCGTTTCTAGAGGTCTTAGACGATTTTAGACGTTATTTTCGAATCCTCACATTTCGGGCCTTGATCTTAGCTATCTCTGTCAAAACTCAACCGATTTTGAATCGGAATACCATTTAATTCAATAATTTTCATTTATATCGACTCTGCATCAAAATAATCTTGATTTCGTCAATTTAAAATTTTTTCATTTATTTTTTGTTTTTGCATTTTCTGGCGTTTCTAGAGGTCTTAGAGGATTTTAGACGTTATTTTCGAATCCTCACATTTCGGGCCTTGATCTTAGCTATCTCTGTCAAAACTCAACCGATTTTGAATCGGAATACCATTTAATTCAATAATTTTCATTTATATCGACTCTGCATCAAAATAATCTTGATTTCGTCAATTTAAAATTTTTTCATTTAATTTTTTGTTTTTGCATTTTCTGGCGTTTCTAGAGGTCTTAGAGGATTTTAGACGTTATTTTCGAATCCTCACATTTCGGGCCTTGATCTTAGCTATCTCTGTCAAAACTCAACCGATTTTGAATCGGAATACCATTTAATTCAATAATTTTCATTTATATCGACTCTGCATCAAAATAATCTTGATTTCGTCAATTTAAAATTTTTTCATTTATTTTTTGTTTTTGCATTTTCTGGCGTTTCTAGAGGTCTTAGAGGATTTTAGACGTTATTTTCGAATCCTCACATTTCGGGCCTTGATCTTAGCTATCTCTGTCAAAACTCAACCGATTTTGAATCGGAATACCATTTAATTCAATAATTTTCATTTATATCGACTCTGCATCAAAATAATCTTGATTTCGTCAATTTAAAATTTTTTCATTTATTTTTTGTTTTTGCATTTTCTGGCGTTTCTAGAGGTCTTAGAGGATTTTAGACGTTATTTTCGAATCCTCACATTTCGGGCCTTGATCTTAGCTATCTCTGTCAAAACTCAACCGATTTTGAATCGGAATACCATTTAATTCAATAATTTTCATTTATATCGACTCTGCATCAAAATAATCTTGATTTCGTCAATTTAAAATTTTTTCATTTTTTTTTTGTTTTTGCATTTTCTGGCGTTTCTAGAGGTCTTAGAGGATTTTAGACGTTATTTTCGAATCCTCACATTTCGGGCCTTGATCTTAGCTATCTCTGTCAAAACTCAACCGATTTTGAATCGGAATACCATTTAATTCAATAATTTTCATTTATATCGACTCTGCATCAAAATAATCTTGATTTCGTCAATTTAAAATTTTTTCATTTATTTTTTGTTTTTGCATTTTCTGGCGTTTCTAGAGGTCTTAGAGGATTTTAGACGTTATTTTCGAATCCTCACATTTCGGGCCTTGATCTTAGCTATCTCTGTCAAAACTCAACCGATTTTGAATCGGAATACCATTTAATTCAATAATTTTCATTTATATCGACTCTGCATCAAAATAATCTTGATTTCGTCAATTTAAAATTTTTTCATTTAATTTTTTGTTTTTGCATTTTCTGGCGTTTCTAGAGGTCTTAGAGGATTTTAGACCTTATTTTTGAATCCTCACATTTCGGGCCTTGATCTTAGCTATCTCTGTCAAAACTCAACCGATTTTGAATCGGAATACCATTTAATTCAATAATTTTCATTTATATCGACTCTGCATCAAAATAATCTTGATTTCGTCAATTTAAAATTTTTTCATTTATTTTTTGTTTTTGCATTTTCTGGCGTTTCTAGAGGTCTTAGACGATTTTAGACGTTATTTTCGAATCCTCACATTTCGGGCCTTGATCTTAGCTATCTCTGTCAAAACTCAACCGATTTTGAATCGGAATACCATTTAATTCAATAATTTTCATTTATATCGACTCTGCATCAAAATAATCTTGATTTCGTCAATTTAAAATTTTTTCATTTATTTTTTGTTTTTGCATTTTCTGGCGTTTCTAGAGGTCTTAGAGGATTTTAGACCTTATTTTCGAATCCTCACATTTCGGGCCTTGATCTTAGCTATCTCTGTCAAAACTCAACCGATTTTGAATCGGAATACCATTTAATTCAATAATTTTCATTTATATCGACTCTGCATCAAAATAATCTTGATTTCGTCAATTTAAAAATTTTTTCATTTAATTTTTTGTTTTTGCATTTTCTGGCGTTTCTAGAGGTCTTAGAGGATTTTAGACGTTATTTTCGAATCCTCACATTTCGGGCCTTGATCTTAGCTATCTCTGTCAAAACTCAACCGATTTTGAATCGGAATACCATTTAATTCAATAATTTTCATTTATATCGACTCTGCATCAAAATAATCTTGATTTCGTCAATTTAAAATTTTTTCATTTATTTTTTGTTTTTGCATTTTCTGGCGTTTCTAGAGGTCTTAGAGGATTTTAGACGTTATTTTCGAATCCTCACATTTCGGGCCTTGATCTTAGCTATCTCTGTCAAAACTCAACCGATTTTGAATCGGAATACCATTTAATTCAATAATTTTCATTTATATCGACTCTGCATCAAAATAATCTTGATTTCGTCAATTTAAAATTTTTTCATTTATTTTTTGTTTTTGCATTTTCTGGCGTTTCTAGAGGTCTTAGAGGATTTTAGACGTTATTTTCGAATCCTCACATTTCGGGCCTTGATCTTAGCTATCTCTGTCAAAACTCAACCGATTTTGAATCGGAATACCATTTAATTCAATAATTTTCATTTATATCGACTCTGCATCAAAATAATCTTGATTTCGTCAATTTAAAATTTTTTCATTTATTTTTTGTTTTTGCATTTTCTGGCGTTTCTAGAGGTCTTAGAGGATTTTAGACGTTATTTTCGAATCCTCACATTTCGGGCCTTGATCTTAGCTATCTCTGTCAAAACTCAACCGATTTTGAATCGGAATACCATTTAATTCAATAATTTTCATTTATATCGACTCTGCATCAAAATAATCTTGATTTCGTCAATTTAAAATTTTTTCATTTAATTTTTTGTTTTTGCATTTTCTGGCGTTTCTAGAGGTCTTAGAGGATTTTAGACGTTATTTTCGAATCCTCACATTTCGGGCCTTGATCTTAGCTATCTCTGTCAAAACTCAACCGATTTTGAATCGGAATACCATTTAATTCAATAATTTTCATTTATATCGACTCTGCATCAAAATAATCTTGATTTCGTCAATTTAAAATTTTTTCATTTATTTTTTGTTTTTGCATTTTCTGGCGTTTCTAGAGGTCTTAGAGGATTTTAGACGTTATTTTCGAATCCTCACATTTCGGGCCTTGATCTTAGCTATCTCTGTCAAAACTCAACCGATTTTGAATCGGAATACCATTTAATTCAATAATTTTCATTTATATCGACTCTGCATCAAAATAATCTTGATTTCGTCAATTTAAAATTTTTTCATTTATTTTTTGTTTTTGCATTTTCTGGCGTTTCTAGAGGTCTTAGACGATTTTAGACGTTATTTTCGAATCCTCACATTTCGGGCCTTGATCTTAGCTATCTCTGTCAAAACTCAACCGATTTTGAATCGGAATACCATTTAATTCAATAATTTTCATTTATATCGACTCTGCATCAAAATAATCTTGATTTCGTCAATTTAAAATTTTTTCATTTATTTTTTGTTTTTGCATTTTCTGGCGTTTCTAGAGGTCTTAGACGATTTTAGACGTTATTTTCGAATCCTCACATTTCGGGCCTTGATCTTAGCTATCTCTGTCAAAACTCAACCGATTTTGAATCGGAATACCATTTAATTCAATAATTTTCATTTATATCGACTCTGCATCAAAATAATCTTGATTTCGTCAATTTAAAATTTTTTCATTTATTTTTTGTTTTTGCATTTTCTGGCGTTTCTAGAGGTCTTAGAGGATTTTAGACGTTATTTTCGAATCCTCACATTTCGGGCCTTGATCTTAGCTATCTCTGTCAAAACTCAACCGATTTTGAATCGGAATACCATTTAATTCAATAATTTTCATTTATATCGACTCTGCATCAAAATAATCTTGATTTCGTCAATTTAAAATTTTTTCATTTATTTTTTGTTTTTGCATTTTCTGGCGTTTCTAGAGGTCTTAGAGGATTTTAGACGTTATTTTCGAATCCTCACATTTCGGGCCTTGATCTTAGCTATCTCTGTCAAAACTCAACCGATTTTGAATCGGAATACCATTTAATTCAATAATTTTCATTTATATCGACTCTGCATCAAAATAATCTTGATTTCGTCAATTTAAAATTTTTTCATTTATTTTTTTTTTTTGCATTTTCTGGCGTTTCTAGAGGTCTTAGAGGATTTTAGACGTTATTTTCGAATCCTCACATTTCGGGCCTTGATCTTAGCTATCTCTGTCAAAACTCAACCGATTTTGAATCGGAATACCATTTAATTCAATAATTTTCATTTATATCGACTCTGCATCAAAATAATCTTGATTTCGTCAATTTAAAATTTTTTCATTTATTTTTTGTTTTTGCATTTTCTGGCGTTTCTAGAGGTCTTAGAGGATTTTAGACCTTATTTTTGAATCCTCACATTTCGGGCCTTGATCTTAGCTATCTCTGTCAAAACTCAACCGATTTTGAATCGGAATACCATTTAATTCAATAATTTTCATTTATATCGACTCTGCATCAAAATAATCTTGATTTCGTCAATTTAAAATTTTTTCATTTATTTTTTGTTTTTGCATTTTCTGGCGTTTCTAGAGGTCTTAGAGGATTTTAGACGTTATTTTCGAATCCTCACATTTCGGGCCTTGATCTTAGCTATCTCTGTCAAAACTCAACCGATTTTGAATCGGAATACCATTTAATTCAATAATTTTCATTTATATCGACTCTGCATCAAAATAATCTTGATTTCGTCAATTTAAAATTTTTTCATTTATTTTTTGTTTTTGCATTTTCTGGCGTTTCTAGAGGTCTTAGAGGATTTTAGACCTTATTTTTGAATCCTCACATTTCGGGCCTTGATCTTAGCTATCTCTGTCAAAACTCAACCGATTTTGAATCGGAATACCATTTAATTCAATAATTTTCATTTATATCGACTCTGCATCAAAATAATCTTGATTTCGTCAATTTAAAATTTTTTCATTTATTTTTTGTTTTTGCATTTTCTGGCGTTTCTAGAGGTCTTAGAGGATTTTAGACGTTATTTTCGAATCCTCACATTTCGGGCCTTGATCTTAGCTATCTCTGTCAAAACTCAACCGATTTTGAATCGGAATACCATTTAATTCAATAATTTTCATTTATATCGACTCTGCATCAAAATAATCTTGATTTCGTCAATTTAAAATTTTTTCATTTATTTTTTGTTTTTGCATTTTCTGGCGTTTCTAGAGGTCTTAGAGGATTTTAGACGTTATTTTCGAATCCTCACATTTCGGGCCTTGATCTTAGCTATCTCTGTCAAAACTCAACCGATTTTGAATCGGAATACCATTTAATTCAATAATTTTCATTTATATCGACTCTGCATCAAAATAATCTTGATTTCGTCAATTTAAAATTTTTTCATTTATTTTTTGTTTTTGCATTTTCTGGCGTTTCTAGAGGTCTTAGAGGATTTTAGACCTTATTTTTGAATCCTCACATTTCGGGCCTTGATCTTAGCTATCTCTGTCAAAACTCAACCGATTTTGAATCGGAATACCATTTAATTCAATAATTTTCATTTATATCGACTCTGCATCAAAATAATCTTGATTTCGTCAATTTAAAATTTTTTCATTTAATTTTTTGTTTTTGCATTTTCTGGCGTTTCTAGAGGTCTTAGAGGATTTTAGACGTTATTTTCGAATCCTCACATTTCGGGCCTTGATCTTAGCTATCTCTGTCAAAACTCAACCGATTTTGAATCGGAATACCATTTAATTCAATAATTTTCATTTATATCGACTCTGCATCAAAATAATCTTGATTTCGTCAATTTAAAATTTTTTCATTTATTTTTTGTTTTTGCATTTTCTGGCGTTTCTAGAGGTCTTAGACGATTTTAGACGTTATTTTCGAATCCTCACATTTCGGGCCTTGATCTTAGCTATCTCTGTCAAAACTCAACCGATTTTGAATCGGAATACCATTTAATTCAATAATTTTCATTTATATCGACTCTGCATCAAAATAATCTTGATTTCGTCAATTTAAAATTTTTTCATTTAATTTTTTGTTTTTGCATTTTCTGGCGTTTCTAGAGGTCTTAGAGGATTTTAGACGTTATTTTCGAATCCTCACATTTCGGGCCTTGATCTTAGCTATCTCTGTCAAAACTCAACCGATTTTGAATCGGAATACCATTTAATTCAATAATTTTCATTTATATCGACTCTGCATCAAAATAATCTTGATTTCGTCAATTTAAAATTTTTTCATTTATTTTTTGTTTTTGCATTTTCTGGCGTTTCTAGAGGTCTTAGAGGATTTTAGACGTTATTTTCGAATCCTCACATTTCGGGCCTTGATCTTAGCTATCTCTGTCAAAACTCAACCGATTTTGAATCGGAATACCATTTAATTCAATAATTTTCATTTATATCGACTCTGCATCAAAATAATCTTGATTTCGTCAATTTAAAATTTTTTCATTTATTTTTTGTTTTTGCATTTTCTGGCGTTTCTAGAGGTCTTAGAGGATTTTAGACGTTATTTTCGAATCCTCACATTTCGGGCCTTGATCTTAGCTATCTCTGTCAAAACTCAACCGATTTTGAATCGGAATACCATTTAATTCAATAATTTTCATTTATATCGACTCTGCATCAAAATAATCTTGATTTCGTCAATTTAAAATTTTTTCATTTATTTTTTGTTTTTGCATTTTCTGGCGTTTCTAGAGGTCTTAGAGGATTTTAGACGTTATTTTCGAATCCTCACATTTCGGGCCTTGATCTTAGCTATCTCTGTCAAAACTCAACCGATTTTGAATCGGAATACCATTTAATTCAATAATTTTCATTTATATCGACTCTGCATCAAAATAATCTTGATTTCGTCAATTTAAAATTTTTTCATTTATTTTTTGTTTTTGCATTTTCTGGCGTTTCTAGAGGTCTTAGAGGATTTTAGACGTTATTTTCGAATCCTCACATTTCGGGCCTTGATCTTAGCTATCTCTGTCAAAACTCAACCGATTTTGAATCGGAATACCATTTAATTCAATAATTTTCATTTATATCGACTCTGCATCAAAATAATCTTGATTTCGTCAATTTAAAATTTTTTCATTTATTTTTTGTTTTTGCATTTTCTGGCGTTTCTAGAGGTCTTAGAGGATTTTAGACGTTATTTTCGAATCCTCACATTTCGGGCCTTGATCTTAGCTATCTCTGTCAAAACTCAACCGATTTTGAATCGGAATACCATTTAATTCAATAATTTTCATTTATATCGACTCTGCATCAAAATAATCTTGATTTCGTCAATTTAAAATTTTTTCATTTATTTTTTGTTTTTGCATTTTCTGGCGTTTCTAGAGGTCTTAGAGGATTTTAGACGTTATTTTCGAATCCTCACATTTCGGGCCTTGATCTTAGCTATCTCTGTCAAAACTCAACCGATTTTGAATCGGAATACCATTTAATTCAATAATTTTCATTTATATCGACTCTGCATCAAAATAATCTTGATTTCGTCAATTTAAAATTTTTTCATTTATTTTTTGTTTTTGCATTTTCTGGCGTTTCTAGAGGTCTTAGAGGATTTTAGACGTTATTTTCGAATCCTCACATTTCGGGCCTTGATCTTAGCTATCTCTGTCAAAACTCAACCGATTTTGAATCGGAATACCATTTAATTCAATAATTTTCATTTATATCGACTCTGCATCAAAATAATCTTGATTTCGTCAATTTAAAATTTTTTCATTTATTTTTTGTTTTTGCATTTTCTGGCGTTTCTAGAGGTCTTAGAGGATTTTAGACGTTATTTTCGAATCCTCACATTTCGGGCCTTGATCTTAGCTATCTCTGTCAAAACTCAACCGATTTTGAATCGGAATACCATTTAATTCAATAATTTTCATTTATATCGACTCTGCATCAAAATAATCTTGATTTCGTCAATTTAAAATTTTTTCATTTATTTTTTGTTTTTGCATTTTCTGGCGTTTCTAGAGGTCTTAGAGGATTTTAGACGTTATTTTCGAATCCTCACATTTCGGGCCTTGATCTTAGCTATCTCTGTCAAAACTCAACCGATTTTGAATCGGAATACCATTTAATTCAATAATTTTCATTTATATCGACTCTGCATCAAAATAATCTTGATTTCGTCAATTTAAAATTTTTTCATTTATTTTTTGTTTTTGCATTTTCTGGCGTTTCTAGAGGTCTTAGAGGATTTTAGACGTTATTTTCGAATCCTCACATTTCGGGCCTTGATCTTAGCTATCTCTGTCAAAACTCAACCGATTTTGAATCGGAATACCATTTAATTCAATAATTTTCATTTATATCGACTCTGCATCAAAATAATCTTGATTTCGTCAATTTAAAATTTTTTCATTTATTTTTTGTTTTTGCATTTTCTGGCGTTTCTAGAGGTCTTAGAGGATTTTAGACGTTATTTTCGAATCCTCACATTTCGGGCCTTGATCTTAGCTATCTCTGTCAAAACTCAACCGATTTTGAATCGGAATACCATTTAATTCAATAATTTTCATTTATATCGACTCTGCATCAAAATAATCTTGATTTCGTCAATTTAAAATTTTTTCATTTATTTTTTGTTTTTGCATTTTCTGGCGTTTCTAGAGGTCTTAGACGATTTTAGACGTTATTTTCGAATCCTCACATTTCGGGCCTTGATCTTAGCTATCTCTGTCAAAACTCAACCGATTTTGAATCGGAATACCATTTAATTCAATAATTTTCATTTATATCGACTCTGCATCAAAATAATCTTGATTTCGTCAATTTAAAATTTTTTCATTTATTTTTTGTTTTTGCATTTTCTGGCGTTTCTAGAGGTCTTAGAGGATTTTAGACGTTATTTTCGAATCCTCACATTTCGGGCCTTGATCTTAGCTATCTCTGTCAAAACTCAACCGATTTTGAATCAGAATACCATTTAATTCAATAATTTTCATTTATATCGACTCTGCATCAAAATAATCTTGATTTCGTCAATTTAAAATTTTTTCATTTAATTTTTTGTTTTTGCATTTTCTGGCGTTTCTAGAGGTCTTAGAGGATTTTAGACCTTATTTTTGAATCCTCACATTTCGGGCCTTGATCTTAGCTATCTCTGTCAAAACTCAACCGATTTTGAATCGGAATACCATTTAATTCAATAATTTTCATTTATATCGACTCTGCATCAAAATAATCTTGATTTCGTCAATTTAAAATTTTTTCATTTATTTTTTGTTTTTGCATTTTCTGGCGTTTCTAGAGGTCTTAGAGGATTTTAGACGTTATTTTCGAATCCTCACATTTCGGGCCTTGATCTTAGCTATCTCTGTCAAAACTCAACCGATTTTGAATCAGAATACCATTTAATTCAATAATTTTCATTTATATCGACTCTGCATCAAAATAATCTTGATTTCGTCAATTTAAAATTTTTTCATTTAATTTTTTGTTTTTGCATTTTCTGGCGTTTCTAGAGGTCTTAGAGGATTTTAGACCTTATTTTTGAATCCTCACATTTCGGGCCTTGATCTTAGCTATCTCTGTCAAAACTCAACCGATTTTGAATCGGAATACCATTTAATTCAATAATTTTCATTTATATCGACTCTGCATCAAAATAATCTTGATTTCGTCAATTTAAAATTTTTTCATTTATTTTTTGTTTTTGCATTTTCTGGCGTTTCTAGAGGTCTTAGAGGATTTTAGACGTTATTTTCGAATCCTCACATTTCGGGCCTTGATCTTAGCTATCTCTGTCAAAACTCAACCGATTTTGAATCGGAATACCATTTAATTCAATAATTTTCATTTATATCGACTCTGCATCAAAATAATCTTGATTTCGTCAATTTAAAATTTTTTCATTTATTTTTTGTTTTTGCATTTTCTGGCGTTTCTAGAGGTCTTAGAGGATTTTAGACGTTATTTTCGAATCCTCACATTTCGGGCCTTGATCTTAGCTATCTCTGTCAAAACTCAACCGATTTTGAATCGGAATACCATTTAATTCAATAATTTTCATTTATATCGACTCTGCATCAAAATAATCTTGATTTCGTCAATTTAAAATTTTTTCATTTATTTTTTGTTTTTGCATTTTCTGGCGTTTCTAGAGGTCTTAGAGGATTTTAGACGTTATTTTCGAATCCTCACATTTCGGGCCTTGATCTTAGCTATCTCTGTCAAAACTCAACCGATTTTGAATCGGAATACCATTTAATTCAATAATTTTCATTTATATCGACTCTGCATCAAAATAATCTTGATTTCGTCAATTTAAAATTTTTTCATTTATTTTTTGTTTTTGCATTTTCTGGCGTTTCTAGAGGTCTTAGACGATTTTAGACGTTATTTTCGAATCCTCACATTTCGGGCCTTGATCTTAGCTATCTCTGTCAAAACTCAACCGATTTTGAATCGGAATACCATTTAATTCAATAATTTTCATTTATATCGACTCTGCATCAAAATAATCTTGATTTCGTCAATTTAAAATTTTTTCATTTAATTTTTTGTTTTTGCATTTTCTGGCGTTTCTAGAGGTCTTAGAGGATTTTAGACCTTATTTTTGAATCCTCACATTTCGGGCCTTGATCTTAGCTATCTCTGTCAAAACTCAACCGATTTTGAATCGGAATACCATTTAATTCAATAATTTTCATTTATATCGACTCTGCATCAAAATAATCTTGATTTCGTCAATTTAAAATTTTTTCATTTATTTTTTGTTTTTCCATTTTCTGGCGTTTCTAGAGGTCTTAGAGGATTTTAGACGTTATTTTCGAATCCTCACATTTCGGGCCTTGATCTTAGCTATCTCTGTCAAAACTCAACCGATTTTGAATCGGAATACCATTTAATTCAATAATTTTCATTTATATCGACTCTGCATCAAAATAATCTTGATTTCGTCAATTTAAAATTTTTTCATTTAATTTTTTGTTTTTGCATTTTCTGGCGTTTCTAGAGGTCTTAGAGGATTTTAGACGTTATTTTCGAATCCTCACATTTCGGGCCTTGATCTTAGCTATCTCTGTCAAAACTCAACCGATTTTGAATCGGAATACCATTTAATTCAATAATTTTCATTTATATCGACTCTGCATCAAAATAATCTTGATTTCGTCAATTTAAAATTTTTTCATTTATTTTTTGTTTTTGCATTTTCTGGCGTTTCTAGAGGTCTTAGAGGATTTTAGACGTTATTTTCGAATCCTCACATTTCGGGCCTTGATCTTAGCTATCTCTGTCAAAACTCAACCGATTTTGAATCGGAATACCATTTAATTCAATAATTTTCATTTATATCGACTCTGCATCAAAATAATCTTGATTTCGTCAATTTAAAATTTTTTCATTTATTTTTTGTTTTTGCATTTTCTGGCGTTTCTAGAGGTCTTAGAGGATTTTAGACGTTATTTTCGAATCCTCACATTTCGGGCCTTGATCTTAGCTATCTCTGTCAAAACTCAACCGATTTTGAATCGGAATACCATTTAATTCAATAATTTTCATTTATATCGACTCTGCATCAAAATAATCTTGATTTCGTCAATTTAAAATTTTTTCATTTATTTTTTGTTTTTGCATTTTCTGGCGTTTCTAGAGGTCTTAGAGGATTTTAGACGTTATTTTCGAATCCTCACATTTCGGGCCTTGATCTTAGCTATCTCTGTCAAAACTCAACCGATTTTGAATCGGAATACCATTTAATTCAATAATTTTCATTTATATCGACTCTGCATCAAAATAATCTTGATTTCGTCAATTTAAAATTTTTTCATTTATTTTTTGTTTTTGCATTTTCTGGCGTTTCTAGAGGTCTTAGAGGATTTTAGACGTTATTTTCGAATCCTCACATTTCGGGCCTTGATCTTAGCTATCTCTGTCAAAACTCAACCGATTTTGAATCGGAATACCATTTAATTCAATAATTTTCATTTATATCGACTCTGCATCAAAATAATCTTGATTTCGTCAATTTAAAATTTTTTCATTTATTTTTTGTTTTTGCATTTTCTGGCGTTTCTAGAGGTCTTAGAGGATTTTAGACGTTATTTTCGAATCCTCACATTTCGGGCCTTGATCTTAGCTATCTCTGTCAAAACTCAACCGATTTTGAATCGGAATACCATTTAATTCAATAATTTTCATTTATATCGACTCTGCATCAAAATAATCTTGATTTCGTCAATTTAAAATTTTTTCATTTATTTTTTGTTTTTGCATTTTCTGGCGTTTCTAGAGGTCTTAGAGGATTTTAGACGTTATTTTCGAATCCTCACATTTCGGGCCTTGATCTTAGCTATCTCTGTCAAAACTCAACCGATTTTGAATCGGAATACCATTTAATTCAATAATTTTCATTTATATCGACTCTGCATCAAAATAATCTTGATTTCGTCAATTTAAAATTTTTTCATTTATTTTTTGTTTTTGCATTTTCTGGCGTTTCTAGAGGTCTTAGAGGATTTTAGACGTTATTTTCGAATCCTCACATTTCGGGCCTTGATCTTAGCTATCTCTGTCAAAACTCAACCGATTTTGAATCGGAATACCATTTAATTCAATAATTTTCATTTATATCGACTCTGCATCAAAATAATCTTGATTTCGTCAATTTAAAATTTTTTCATTTATTTTTTGTTTTTGCATTTTCTGGCGTTTCTAGAGGTCTTAGAGGATTTTAGACGTTATTTTCGAATCCTCACATTTCGGGCCTTGATCTTAGCTATCTCTGTCAAAACTCAACCGATTTTGAATCGGAATACCATTTAATTCAATAATTTTCATTTATATCGACTCTGCATCAAAATAATCTTGATTTCGTCAATTTAAAATTTTTTCATTTATTTTTTGTTTTTGCATTTTCTGGCGTTTCTAGAGGTCTTAGAGGATTTTAGACGTTATTTTCGAATCCTCACATTTCGGGCCTTGATCTTAGCTATCTCTGTCAAAACTCAACCGATTTTGAATCGGAATACCATTTAATTCAATAATTTTCATTTATATCGACTCTGCATCAAAATAATCTTGATTTCGTCAATTTAAAATTTTTTCATTTATTTTTTGTTTTTGCATTTTCTGGCGTTTCTAGAGGTCTTAGAGGATTTTAGACCTTATTTTCGAATCCTCACATTTCGGGCCTTGATCTTAGCTATCTCTGTCAAAACTCAACCGATTTTGAATCGGAATACCATTTAATTCAATAATTTTCATTTATATCGACTCTGCATCAAAATAATCTTGATTTCGTCAATTTAAAATTTTTTCATTTATTTTTTGTTTTTGCATTTTCTGGCGTTTCTAGAGGTCTTAGACGATTTTAGACGTTATTTTCGAATCCTCACATTTCGGGCCTTGATCTTAGCTATCTCTGTCAAAACTCAACCGATTTTGAATCGGAATACCATTTAATTCAATAATTTTCATTTATATCGACTCTGCATCAAAATAATCTTGATTTCGTCAATTTAAAATTTTTTCATTTATTTTTTGTTTTTGCATTTTCTGGCGTTTCTAGAGGTCTTAGACGATTTTAGACGTTATTTTCGAATCCTCACATTTCGGGCCTTGATCTTAGCTATCTCTGTCAAAACTCAACCGATTTTGAATCAGAATACCATTTAATTCAATAATTTTCATTTATATCGACTCTGCATCAAAATAATCTTGATTTCGTCAATTTAAAATTTTTTCATTTAATTTTTTGTTTTTGCATTTTCTGGCGTTTCTAGAGGTCTTAGAGGATTTTAGACGTTATTTTTGAATCCTCACATTTCGGGCCTTGATCTTAGCTATCTCTGTCAAAACTCAACCGATTTTGAATCGGAATACCATTTAATTCAATAATTTTCATTTATATCGACTCTGCATCAAAATAATCTTGATTTCGTCAATTTAAAATTTTTTCATTTATTTTTTGTTTTTGCATTTTCTGGCGTTTCTAGAGGTCTTAGAGGATTTTAGACGTTATTTTCGAATCCTCACATTTCGGGCCTTGATCTTAGCTATCTCTGTCAAAACTCAACCGATTTTGAATCGGAATACCATTTAATTCAATAATTTTCATTTATATCGACTCTGCATCAAAATAATCTTGATTTCGTCAATTTAAAATTTTTTCATTTATTTTTTGTTTTTGCATTTTCTGGCGTTTCTAGAGGTCTTAGAGGATTTTAGACGTTATTTTCGAATCCTCACATTTCGGGCCTTGATCTTAGCTATCTCTGTCAAAACTCAACCGATTTTGAATCGGAATACCATTTAATTCAATAATTTTCATTTATATCGACTCTGCATCAAAATAATCTTGATTTCGTCAATTTAAAATTTTTTCATTTATTTTTTGTTTTTGCATTTTCTGGCGTTTCTAGAGGTCTTAGAGGATTTTAGACGTTATTTTCGAATCCTCACATTTCGGGCCTTGATCTTAGCTATCTCTGTCAAAACTCAACCGATTTTGAATCGGAATACCATTTAATTCAATAATTTTCATTTATATCGACTCTGCATCAAAATAATCTTGATTTCGTCAATTTAAAATTTTTTCATTTATTTTTTGTTTTTGCATTTTCTGGCGTTTCTAGAGGTCTTAGAGGATTTTAGACGTTATTTTCGAATCCTCACATTTCGGGCCTTGATCTTAGCTATCTCTGTCAAAACTCAACCGATTTTGAATCGGAATACCATTTAATTCAATAATTTTCATTTATATCGACTCTGCATCAAAATAATCTTGATTTCGTCAATTTAAAATTTTTTCATTTATTTTTTGTTTTTGCATTTTCTGGCGTTTCTAGAGGTCTTAGAGGATTTTAGACCTTATTTTCGAATCCTCACATTTCGGGCCTTGATCTTAGCTATCTCTGTCAAAACTCAACCGATTTTGAATCGGAATACCATTTAATTCAATAATTTTCATTTATATCGACTCTGCATCAAAATAATCTTGATTTCGTCAATTTAAAATTTTTTCATTTATTTTTTGTTTTTGCATTTTCTGGCGTTTCTAGAGGTCTTAGAGGATTTTAGACGTTATTTTCGAATCCTCACATTTCGGGCCTTGATCTTAGCTATCTCTGTCAAAACTCAACCGATTTTGAATCGGAATACCATTTAATTCAATAATTTTCATTTATATCGACTCTGCATCAAAATAATCTTGATTTCGTCAATTTAAAATTTTTTCATTTAATTTTTTGTTTTTGCATTTTCTGGCGTTTCTAGAGGTCTTAGAGGATTTTAGACGTTATTTTCGAATCCTCACATTTCGGGCCTTGATCTTAGCTATCTCTGTCAAAACTCAACCGATTTTGAATCGGAATACCATTTAATTCAATAATTTTCATTTATATCGACTCTGCATCAAAATAATCTTGATTTCGTCAATTTAAAATTTTTTCATTTATTTTTTGTTTTTGCATTTTCTGGCGTTTCTAGAGGTCTTAGAGGATTTTAGACGTTATTTTCGAATCCTCACATTTCGGGCCTTGATCTTAGCTATCTCTGTCAAAACTCAACCGATTTTGAATCGGAATACCATTTAATTCAATAATTTTCATTTATATCGACTCTGCATCAAAATAATCTTGATTTCGTCAATTTAAAATTTTTTCATTTATTTTTTGTTTTTGCATTTTCTGGCGTTTCTAGAGGTCTTAGACGATTTTAGACGTTATTTTCGAATCCTCACATTTCGGGCCTTGATCTTAGCTATCTCTGTCAAAACTCAACCGATTTTGAATCGGAATACCATTTAATTCAATAATTTTCATTTATATCGACTCTGCATCAAAATAATCTTGATTTCGTCAATTTAAAATTTTTTCATTTATTTTTTGTTTTTGCATTTTCTGGCGTTTCTAGAGGTCTTAGAGGATTTTAGACGTTATTTTCGAATCCTCACATTTCGGGCCTTGATCTTAGCTATCTCTGTCAAAACTCAACCGATTTTGAATCGGAATACCATTTAATTCAATAATTTTCATTTATATCGACTCTGCATCAAAATAACCTTGATTTCGTCAATTTAAAATTTTTTCATTTATTTTTTGTTTTTGCATTTTCTGGCGTTTCTAGAGGTCTTAGAGGGTTTTAGACGTTATTTTCGAATCCTCACATTTCGGGCCTTGATCTTAGCTATCTCTGTCAAAACTCAACCGATTTTGAATCGGAATACCATTTAATTCAATAATTTTCATTTATATCGACTCTGCATCAAAATAATCTTGATTTCGTCAATTTACAATTTTTTCATTTAATTTTTTGTTTTTGCATTTTCTGGCGTTTCTAGAGGTCTTAGACGATTTTAGACGTTATTTTCGAATCCTCACATTTCGGGCCTTGATCTTAGCTATCTCTGTCAAAACTCAACCGATTTTGAATCGGAATACCATTTAATTCAATAATTTTCATTTATATCGACTCTGCATCAAAATAATCTTGATTTTGTCAATTTTGAATCGGAATACCGTTTAATTCAATAATTTTCATTTATATCGACTCTGCATCAAAATAATCTTGATTTCGTCAATTTACAATTTTTTCATTTAATATTTTGTTTTTGCATTTTCTGGCGTTTCTAGAGGTCTTAGACGGTTTTAGACGTTATTTTCGAATCCTCACATTTTAGGCCTTGATCTTAGCTATCTCTGTCAAAACTCAACCGATTTTGAATCGGAATACCATTTAATTCAATAATTTTCATTTATATCGACTCTGCATCAAAATAATCTTGATTTCGTCAATTTAAAATTTTTTCATTTATTTTTTGTTTTTGCATTTTCTGGCGTTTCTAGAGGTCTTAGAGGATTTTAGACATTATTTTCGAATCCTCACATTTCGGGCCTTGATCTTAGCTATCTCTGTCAAAACTCAACCGATTTTGAATCGGAATACCATTTAATTCAATAATTTTCATTTATATCGACTCTGCATCAAAATAATCTTGATTTCGTCAATTTAAAAATTTTTCATTTATTTTTTGTTTTTGCATTTTCTGGCGTTTCTAGAGGTCTTAGAGGATTTTAGACCTTATTTTCGAATCCTCACATTTCGGGCTCTGATCTTAGCTATCTCTGTCAAAACTCAACCGATTTTGAATCGGAATACCATTTAATTCAATAATTTTCATTTATATCGACTCTGCATCAAAATAATCTTGATTTCGTCAATTTAAAATTTTTTCATTTATTTTTTTGTTTTTGCATTTTCTGGCGTTTCTAGAGGTCTTAGAGGATTTTAGACCTTATTTTCGAATCCTCACATTTCGGGCCTTGATCTTAGCTATCTCTGTCAAAACTCAACCGATTTTGAATCAGAATACCATTTAATTCAATAATTTTCATTTATATCGACTCTGCATTTATTTTTTGCTTTTGCATTTTCTGGCGTTTCTAGAGGTCTTAGAGGATTTTAGACGTTATTTTCGAATTCTCACATTTCGGGCCTTGATCTTAGCTATCTCTGTCAAAACTCAACCGATTTTGAATCGGAATACCATTTAATTCAATAATTTTCATTTATATCGACTCTGCATCAAAATAATCTTGATTTCGTCAATTTAAAATTTTTTCATTTATTTTTTGTTTTTGCATTTTCTGGCGTTTCTAGAGGTCTTAGAGGATTTTAGACCTTATTTTCGAATCCTCACATTTCGGGCCTTGATCTTAGCTATCTCTGTCAAAACTCAACCGATTTTGAATCGGAATACCATTTAATTCAATAATTTTCATTTATATCGACTCTGCATCAAAATAATCTTGATTTCGTCAATTTAAAATTTTTTCATTTATTTTTTGTTTTTGCATTTTCTGGCGTTTCTAGAGGTCTTAGAGGATTTTAGACCTTATTTTCGAATCCTCACATTTCGGGCCTTGATCTTAGCTATCTCTGTCAAAACTCAACCGATTTTGAATCAGAATACCATTTAATTCAATAATTTTCATTTATATCGACTCTGCATTTATTTTTTGCTTTTGCATTTTCTGGCGTTTCTAGAGGTCTTAGAGGATTTTAGACGTTATTTTCGAATCCTCACATTTCGGGCCTTGATCTTAGCTATCTCTGTCAAAACTCAACCGATTTTGAATCGGAATACCATTTAATTCAATAATTTTCATTTATATCGACTCTGCATCAAAATAATCTTGATTTCGTCAATTTAAAATTTTTTCATTTATTTTTTGTTTTTGCATTTTCTGGCGTTTCTAGAGGTCTTAGAGGATTTTAGACCTTATTTTCGAATCCTCACATTTCGGGCTCTGATCTTAGCTATCTCTGTCAAAACTCAACCGATTTTGAATCGGAATACCATTTAATTCAATAATTTTCATTTATATCGACTCTGCATCAAAATAATCTTGATTTCGTCAATTTAAAATTTTTTCATTTATTTTTTGTTTTTGCATTTTCTGGCGTTTCTAGAGGTCTTAGAGGATTTTAGACCTTATTTTCGAATCCTCACATTTCGGGCTCTGATCTTAGCTATCTCTGTCAAAACTCAACCGATTTTGAATCGGAATACCATTTAATTCAATAATTTTCATTTATATCGACTCTGCATCAAAATAATCTTGATTTCGTCAATTTAAAATTTTTTCATTTATTTTTTGTTTTTGCATTTTCTGGCGTTTCTAGAGGTCTTAGAGGATTTTAGACGTTATTTTCGAATCCTCACATTTCGGGCCTTGATCTTAGCTATCTCTGTCAAAACTCAACCGATTTTGAATCAGAATACCATTTAATTCAATAATTTTCATTTATATCGACTCTGCATTTATTTTTTGCTTTTGCATTTTCTGGCGTTTCTAGAGGTCTTAGAGGATTTTAGACGTTATTTTCGAATCCTCACATTTCGGGCCTTGATCTTAGCTATCTCTGTCAAAACTCAACCGATTTTGAATCGGAATACCATTTAATTCAATAATTTTCATTTATATCGACTCTGCATCAAAATAATCTTGATTTCGTCAATTTAAAATTTTTTCATTTATTTTTTGTTTTTGCATTTTCTGGCGTTTCTAGAGGTCTTAGAGGATTTTAGACCTTATTTTCGAATCCTCACATTTCGGGCTCTGATCTTAGCTATCTCTGTCAAAACTCAACCGATTTTGAATCGGAATACCATTTAATTCAATAATTTTCATTTATATCGACTCTGCATCAAAATAATCTTGATTTCGTCAATTTAAAATTTTTTTCATTTATTTTTTGTTTTTGCATTTTCTGGCGTTTCTAGAGGTCTTAGACGATTTTAGACGTTATTTTCGAATCCTCACATTTCGGGCCTTGATCTTAGCTATCTCTGTCAAAACTCAACCGATTTTGAATCAGAATACCATTTAATTCAATAATTTTCATTTATATCGACTCTGCATCAAAATAATCTTGATTTCGTCAATTTAAAATTTTTTCATTTATTTTTTGTTTTTGCATTTTCTGGCGTTTCTAGAGGTCTTAGACGATTTTAGACGTTATTTTCGAATCCTCACATTTCGGGCCTTGATCTTAGCTATCTCTGTCAAAACTCAACCGATTTTGAATCAGAATACCATTTAATTCAATAATTTTCATTTATATCGACTCTGCATCAAAATAATCTTGATTTCGTCAATTTAAAATTTTTTCATTTATTTTTTGTTTTTGCATTTTCTGGCGTTTCTAGAGGTCTTAGACGATTTTAGACGTTATTTTCGAATCCTCACATTTCGGGCCTTGATCTTAGCTATCTCTGTCAAAACTCAACCGATTTTGAATCGGAATACCATTTAATTCAATAATTTTCATTTATATCGACTCTGCATCAAAATAATCTTGATTTCGTCAATTTAAAATTTTTTCATTTAATTTTTTGTTTTTGCATTTTCTGGCGTTTCTAGAGGTCTTAGACGATTATAGACGTTATTTTCGAATCCTCACATTTCGGGGCTTGATCTTAGATATCTCTGTCAAAACTCAACCGATTTTGAATCGGAATACCATTTAATTCAATAATTTTCATTTATATCGACTCTGCATCAAAATAATCTTGATTTCGTCAATTTAAAATTTTTTCATTTATTTTTTGTTTTTGCATTTTCTGGCGTTTCTAGAGGTCTTAGAGGATTTTAGACGTTATTTTCGAATCCTCACATTTCGGGCCTTGATCTTGGCTATCTCTGTCAAAACTCAACCGATTTTGAATCGGAATACCATTTAATACAATAATTTTCATTTATATCGACTCTGCATCAAAATAATCTTGATTTCGTCAATTTAAAATTTTTTCATTTATTTTTTGTTTTTGCATTTTCTGGCATTTCTAGAGGTCTTAGAGGATTTTAGACCTTATTTTCGAATCCTCACATTTCGGGCCTTGATCTTAGATATCTCTGTCAAAACTCAACCGATTTTGAATCGGAATACCATTTAATTCAATAATTTTCATTTATATCGACTCTGCATCAAAATAATCTTGATTTCGTCAATTTAAAATTTTTTTCATTTATTTTTTGTTTTTGCATTTTCTGGCGTTTCTAGAGGTCTTAGAGGATTTTAGACCTTATTTTCGAATCCTCACATTTCGGGCCTTGATCTTGGCTATCTCTGTCAAAACTCAACCGATTTTGAATCGGAATACCATTTAATTCAATAATTTCCATTTATATCGACTCTGCATCAAAATAATCTTGATTTCGTCAATTTAAAATTTTTTCATTTATTTTTTGTTTTTGCATTTTCTGGCGTTTCTAGAGGTCTTAGACGATTTTAGACGTTATTTTCGAATCCTCACATTTCAGGCCTTGATCTTAGCTATCTCTGTCAAAACTCAACCGATTTTGAATCGGAATACCGTTTAATTCAATAATTTTCATTTATATCGACTCTGCATCAAAATAATCTTGATTTCGTCAATTTAAAATTTTTTTCATTTATTTTTTGTTTTTGCATTTTCTGGCGTTTCTAGAGGTCTTAGAGGATTTTAGACGTTATTTTCGAATCCTCACATTTCGGGCCTTGATCTTGGCTATCTCTGTCAAAACTCAACCGATTTTGAATCGGAATACCGTTTAATTCAATAATTTTCATTTATATCGACTCTGCATCAAAATAATCTTGATTTCGTCAATTTAAAATTTTTTCATTTATTTTTTGTTTTTGCATTTTCTGGCGTTTCTAGAGGTCTTAGAGGATTTTAGACGTTATTTTCGAATCCTCACATTTCGGGCCTTGATCTTAGCTATCTCTGTCAAAACTCAACCGATTTTGAATCGGAATACCATTTAATTCAATAATTTTCATTTATATCGACTCTGCATCAAAATAATCTTGATTTCGTCAATTTAAAATTTTTTCATTTATTTTTTGTTTTTGCATTTTCTGGCGTTTCTAGAGGTCTTAGAGGATTTTAGACCTTATTTTCGAATCCTCACATTTCGGGCCCTGATCTTAGCTATCTCTGTCAAAACTCAACCGATTTTGAATCGGAATACCATTTAATTCAATAATTTTCATTTATATCGACTCTGCATCAAAATAATCTTGATTTCGTCAATTTAAAATTTTTTTTCATTTATTTTTTGTTTTTGCATTTTCTGGCGTTTCTAGAGGTCTTAGACGATTTTAGACGTTATTTTCGAATCCTCACATTTCGGGCCTTGATCTTAGCTATCTCTGTCAAAACTCAACCGATTTTGAATCGGAATACCATTTAATTCAATAATTTTCATTTATATCGACTCTGCATCAAAATAATCTTGATTTCGTCAATTTAAAATTTTTTCATTTAATTTTTTGTTTTTGCATTTTCTGGCGTTTCTAGAGGTCTTAGACGATTATAGACGTTATTTTCGAATCCTCACATTTCGGGCCTTGATCTTAGCTATCTCTGTCAAAACTCAACCGATTTTGAATCGGAATACCATTTAATTCAATAATTTTCATTTATATCGACTCTGCATCAAAATAATCTTGATTTCGTCAATTTAAAATTTTTTCATTTATTTTTTGTTTTTGCATTTTCTGGCGTTTCTAGAGGTCTTAGAGGATTTTAGACGTTATTTTCGAATCCTCACATTTCGGGCCTTGATCTTGGCTATCTCTGTCAAAACTCAACCGATTTGGAATCGGAATACCATTTAATACAATAATTTTCATTTATATCGACTCTGCATCAAAATAATCTTGATTTCGTCAATTTAAAATTTTTTCATTTATTTTTTGTTTTTGCATTTTCTGGCATTTCTAGAGGTCTTAGAGGATTTTAGACCTTATTTTCGAATCCTCACATTTCGGGCCTTGATCTTAGATATCTCTGTCAAAACTCAACCGATTTTGAATCGGAATACCATTTAATTCAATAATTTTCATTTATATCGACTCTGCATCAAAATAATCTTGATTTCGTCAATTTAAAATTTTTTCATTTATTTTTTGTTTTTGCATTTTCTGGCGTTTCTAGAGGTCTTAGACGATTTTAGACGTTATTTTCGAATCCTCACATTTCGGGCCTTGATCTTAGCTATCTCTGTCAAAACTCAACCGATTTTGAATCGGAATACCATTTAATTCAATAATTTTCATTTATATCGACTCTGCATCAAAATAATCTTGATTTCGTCAATTTAAAATTTTTTCATTTAATTTTTTGTTTTTGCATTTTCTGGCGTTTCTAGAGGTCTTAGACGATTATAGACGTTATTTTCGAATCCTCACATTTCGGGCCTTGATCTTAGCTATCTCTGTCAAAACTCAACCGATTTTGAATCGGAATACCATTTAATTCAATAATTTTTCATTTATATCGACTCTGCATCAAAATAATCTTGATTTCGTCAATTTAAAATTTTTTCATTTATTTTTTGTTTTTGCACTTTCTGGCATTTCTAGGGTCTGACCTCTATTTTTCTCAACCGTTTTGAATCGAATCTATTTTAATTCAATATTTTATTTTTGTACGACTCTGCATCAAAATAATCTTGATTTCGTCAATTTAAAATTTTTTCATTTATTTTTTTGTTTTTGCATTTTCTGGCGTTTCTAGAGGTCTTAGAGGATTTTAGACGTTATTTTCGAATCCTCACATTTCGGGCCTTGATCTTAGCTATCTCTGTCAAAACTCAACCGATTTTGAATCGGAATACCATTTAATTCAATAATTTTCATTTATATCGACTCTGCATCAAAATAATCTTGATTTCGTCAATTTAAAATTTTTTCATTTATTTTTTGTTTTTTGCATTTTCTGGCGTTTCTAGAGGTCTTAGAGGATTTTAGACGTTATTTTCGAATCCTCACATTTCGGGCCTTGATCTTAGCTATCTCTGTCAAAACTCAACCGATTTTGAATCGGAATACCATTTAATTCAATAATTTTCATTTATATCGACTCTGCATCAAAATAATCTTGATTTCGTCAATTTAAAATTTTTTCATTTATTTTTTGTTTTTGCATTTTCTGGCGTTTCTAGAGGTCTTAGAGGATTTTAGACGTTATTTTCGAATCCTCACATTTCGGGCCTTGATCTTAGCTATCTCTGTCAAAACTCAACCGATTTTGAATCGGAATACCATTTAATTCAATAATTTTCATTTATATCGACTCTGCATCAAAATAATCTTGATTTCGTCAATTTAAAATTTTTTTCATTTATTTTTTGTTTTTGCATTTTCTGGCGTTTCTAGAGGTCTTAGAGGATTTTAGACGTTATTTTCGAATCCTCACATTTCGGGCCTTGATCTTAGCTATCTCTGTCAAAACTCAACCGATTTTGAATCGGAATACCATTTAATTCAATAATTTTCATTTATATCGACTCTGCATCAAAATAATCTTGATTTCGTCAATTTAAAATTTTTTCATTTATTTTTTGTTTTTGCATTTTCTGGCGTTTCTAGAGGTCTTAGAGGATTTTAGACGTTATTTTCGAATCCTCACATTTCGGGCCTTGATCTTAGCTATCTCTGTCAAAACTCAACCGATTTTTGAATCGGAATACCATTTAATTCAATAATTTTCATTTATATCGACTCTGCATCAAAATAATCTTGATTTCGTCAATTTAAAATTTTTCATTTATTTTTTGTTTTTGCATTTTCTGGCGTTTCTAGAGGTCTTAGAGGATTTTAGACGTTATTTTCGAATCCTCACATTTCGGGCCTTGATCTTAGCTATCTCTGTCAAAACTCAACCGATTTTGAATCGGAATACCATTTAATTCAATAATTTTCATTTATATCGACTCTGCATCAAAATAATCTTGATTTCGTCAATTTAAAATTTTTTCATTTATTTTTTGTTTTTGCATTTTCTGGCGTTTCTAGAGGTCTTAGAGGATTTTAGACGTTATTTTTCGAATCCTCACATTTCGGGCCTTGATCTTAGCTATCTCTGTCAAAACTCAACCGATTTTGAATCGGAATACCATTTAATTCAATAATTTTCATTTATATCGACTCTGCATCAAAATAATCTTGATTTCGTCAATTTAAAATTTTTTCATTTATTTTTTGTTTTTGCATTTTCTGGCGTTTCTAGAGGTCTTAGAGGATTTTAGACGTTATTTTCGAATCCTCACATTTCGGGCCTTGATCTTAGCTATCTCTGTCAAAACTCAACCGATTTTGAATCGGAATACCATTTAATTCAATAATTTTCATTTATATCGACTCTGCATCAAAATAATCTTGATTTCGTCAATTTAAAATTTTTTTCATTTATTTTTTGTTTTTGCATTTTCTGGCGTTTCTAGAGGTCTTAGAGGATTTTAGACGTTATTTTCGAATCCTCACATTTCGGGCCTTGATCTTAGCTATCTCTGTCAAAACTCAACCGATTTTGAATCGGAATACCATTTAATTCAATAATTTTCATTTATATCGACTCTGCATCAAAATAATCTTGATTTCGTCAATTTAAAATTTTTTCATTTATTTTTTGTTTTTGCATTTTCTGGCGTTTCTAGAGGTCTTAGAGGATTTTAGACGTTATTTTCGAATCCTCACATTTCGGGCCTTGATCTTAGCTATCTCTGTCAAAACTCAACCGATTTTGAATCGGAATACCATTTAATTCAATAATTTTCATTTATATCGACTCTGCATCAAAATAATCTTGATTTCGTCAATTTAAAAATTTTTTCATTTATTTTTTGTTTTTGCATTTTCTGGCGTTTCTAGAGGTCTTAGAGGATTTTAGACGTTATTTTCGAATCCTCACATTTCGGGCCTTGATCTTAGCTATCTCTGTCAAAACTCAACCGATTTTGAATCGGAATACCATTTAATTCAATAATTTTCATTTATATCGACTCTGCATCAAAATAATCTTGATTTCGTCAATTTAAAATTTTTTCATTTATTTTTTGTTTTTGCATTTTCTGGCGTTTCTAGAGGTCTTAGAGGATTTTAGACGTTATTTTCGAATCCTCACATTTCGGGCCTTGATCTTAGCTATCTCTGTCAAAACTCAACCGATTTTGAATCGGAATACCATTTAATTCAATAATTTTCATTTATATCGACTCTGCATCAAAATAATCTTGATTTCGTCAATTTAAAATTTTTTTCATTTATTTTTTGTTTTTGCATTTTCTGGCGTTTCTAGAGGTCTTAGAGGATTTTAGACGTTATTTTCGAATCCTCACATTTCGGGCCTTGATCTTAGCTATCTCTGTCAAAACTCAACCGATTTTGAATCGGAATACCATTTAATTCAATAATTTTCATTTATATCGACTCTGCATCAAAATAATCTTGATTTCGTCAATTTAAAATTTTTTCATTTATTTTTTGTTTTTGCATTTTCTGGCGTTTTGTTGGTTTTAAGGTCTTAGAGGATTTTAGACGTTATTTTCGAATCCTCACATTTCGGGCCTTGATCTTAGCTATCTCTGTCAAAACTCAACCGATTTTGAATCGGAATACCATTTAATTCAATAATTTTCATTTATATCGACTCTGCATCAAAATAATCTTGATTTCGTCAATTTAAAATTTTTCATTTATTTTTTGTTTTTGCATTTTCTGGCGTTTCTAGAGGTCTTAGAGGATTTTAGACGTTATTTTCGAATCCTCACATTTCAGGCCTTGATCTTAGCTATCTCTGTCAAAACTCAACCGATTTTGAATCGGAATACCATTTAATTCAATAATTTTCATTTATATCGACTCTGCATCAAAATAATCTTGATTTCGTCAATTTAAAATTTTTCATTTATTTTTTTGTTTTTGCATTTTCTGGCGTTTCTAGAGGTCTTAGAGGATTTTAGACGTTATTTTCGAATCCTCACATTTCGGGCCTTGATCTTAGCTATCTCTGTCAAAACTCAACCGATTTTGAATCGGAATACCATTTAATTCAATAATTTTCATTTATATCGACTCTGCATCAACTTTATTTATAAAATAATTTATTTGTCAATTTAAAATTTTTTCATTTATTTTTTGTTTTTGCATTTTCTGGCGTTTCTAGAGGTCTTAGAGGATTTTAGACGTTATTTTCGAATCCTCACATTTCGGGCCTTGATCTTAGCTATCTCTGTCAAAACTCAACCGATTTTGAATCGGAATACCATTTAATTCAATAATTTTCATTTATATCGACTCTGCATCAAAATAATCTTGATTTCGTCAATTTAAAATTTTTTCATTTATTTTTTGTTTTTGCATTTTCTGGCGTTTCTAGAGGTCTTAGAGGATTTTAGACGTTATTTTCGAATCCTCACATTTCGGGCCTTGATCTTAGCTATCTCTGTCAAAACTCAACCGATTTTGAATCGGAATACCATTTAATTCAATAATTTTCATTTATATCGACTCTGCATCAAAATAATCTTGATTTCGTCAATTTAAAATTTTTTCATTTATTTTTTTGTTTTTGCATTTTCTGGCGTTTCTAGAGGTCTTAGAGGATTTTAGACGTTATTTTCGAATCCTCACATTTCGGGCCTTGATCTTAGCTATCTCTGTCAAAACTCAACCGATTTTGAATCGGAATACCATTTAATTCAATAATTTTCATTTATATCGACTCTGCATCAAAATAATCTTGATTTCATCAATTTAAAATTTTTTCATTTATTTTTTGTTTTTGCATTTTCTGGCGTTTCTAGAGGTCTTAGAGGATTTTAGACGTTATTTTCGAATCCTCACATTTCGGGCCTTGATCTTAGCTATCTCTGTCAAAACTCAACCGATTTTGAATCGGAATACCATTTAATTCAATAATTTTCATTTATATCGACTCTGCATCAAAATAATCTTGATTTCGTCAATTTAAAATTTTTTCATTTATTTTTTGTTTTTGCATTTTCTGGCGTTTCTAGAGGTCTTAGAGGATTTTAGACGTTATTTTCGAATCCTCACATTTCGGGCCTTGATCTTAGCTATCTCTGTCAAAACTCAACCGATTTTGAATCGGAATACCATTATTATTTATTTATATCGACTCAAAATAATCTTGATTTTCAATTTAAATTTTTCATTTAATAATTCAATAATTTTCATTTATATCGACTCTGCATCAAAATAATCTTGATTTCGTCAATTTAAATTTTTCATTTATTTTTTTGTTTTTGCATTTTCTGGCGTTTCTAGAGGTCTTAGAGGATTTTAGACGTTATTTTCGAATCCTCACATTTCGGGCCTTGATCTTAGCTATCTCTGTCAAAACTCAACCGATTTTGAATCGGAATACCATTTAATTCAATAATTTTCATTTATATCGACTCTGCATCAAAATAATCTTGATTTCGTCAATTTAAAATTTTTTCATTTATTTTTTTGTTTTTGCATTTTCTGGCGTTTCTAGAGGTCTTAGAGGATTTTAGACGTTATTTTCGAATCCTCACATTTCAGGCCTTGATCTTAGCTATCTCTGTCAAAACTCAACCGATTTTGAATCGGAATACCATTTAATTCAATAATTTTCATTTATATCGACTCTGCATCAAAATAATCTTGATTTCGTCAATTTAAAAATTTTTTTCATTTATTTTTTTGTTTTTGCATTTTCTGGCGTTTCTAGAGGTCTTAGAGGATTTTAGACGTTATTTTCGAATCCTCACATTTCGGGCCTTGATCTTAGCTATCTCTGTCAAAACTCAACCGATTTTGAATCGGAATACCATTTAATTCAATAATTTTCATTTATATCGACTCTGCATCAAAATAATCTTGATTTCGTCAATTTAAAATTTTTTCATTTATTTTTTTGTTTTTGCATTTTCTGGCGTTTCTAGAGGTCTTAGAGGATTTTAGACGTTATTTTCGAATCCTCACATTTCGGGCCTTGATCTTAGCTATCTCTGTCAAAACTCAACCGATTTTGAATCGGAATACCATTTAATTCAATAATTTTCATTTATATCGACTCTGCATCAAAATAATCTTGATTTCGTCAATTTAAAATTTTTTCATTTATTTTTTGTTTTTTGCATTTTCTGGCGTTTCTAGAGGTCTTAGAGGATTTTAGACGTTATTTTCGAATCCTCACATTTCGGGCCTTGATCTTAGCTATCTCTGTCAAAACTCAACCGATTTTGAATCGGAATACCATTTAATTCAATAATTTTCATTTATATCGACTCTGCATCAAAATAATCTTGATTTCGTCAATTTAAAAATTTTTTCATTTATTTTTTGTTTTTGCATTTTCTGGCGTTTCTAGAGGTCTTAGAGGATTTTAGACGTTATTTTCGAATCCTCACATTTCGGGCCTTGATCTTAGCTATCTCTGTCAAAACTCAACCGATTTTGAATCGGAATACCATTTAATTCAATAATTTTCATTTATATCGACTCTGCATCAAAATAATCTTGATTTCGTCAATTTAAAATTTTTTTCATTTATTTTTTGTTTTTGCATTTTCTGGCGTTTCTAGAGGTCTTAGAGGATTTTAGACGTTATTTTCGAATCCTCACATTTCGGGCCTTGATCTTAGCTATCTCTGTCAAAACTCAACCGATTTTGAATCGGAATACCATTTAATTCAATAATTTTCATTTATATCGACTCTGCATCAAAATAATCTTGATTTCGTCAATTTAAAAATTTTTTTCATTTATTTTTTTGTTTTTGCATTTTCTGGCGTTTCTAGAGGTCTTAGAGGATTTTAGACGTTATTTTCGAATCCTCACATTTCGGGCCTTGATCTTAGCTATCTCTGTCAAAACTCAACCGATTTTGAATCGGAATACCATTTAATTCAATAATTTTCATTTATATCGACTCTGCATCAAAATAATCTTGATTTCGTCAATTTAAAATTTTTTCATTTATTTTTTTGTTTTTTGCATTTTCTGGCGTTTCTAGAGGTCTTAGAGGATTTTAGACGTTATTTTCGAATCCTCACATTTCGGGCCTTGATCTTAGCTATCTCTGTCAAAACTCAACCGATTTTGAATCGGAATACCATTTAATTCAATAATTTTCATTTATATCGACTCTGCATCCAAAATAATCTTGATTTCGTCAATTTAAATTTTTTTTCATTTATTTTTTTGTTTTTTGCATTTTCTGGCGTTTCTAGAGGTCTTAGAGGATTTTAGACGTTATTTTTCGAATCCTCACATTTCGGGCCTTGATCTTAGCTATCTCTGTCAAAACTCAACCGATTTTGAATCGGAATACCATTTAATTCAATAATTTTCATTTATATCGACTCTGCATCAAAATAATCTTGATTTCGTCAATTTTAAAATTTTTTCATTTTTTTTTTATTTTTTGCATTTCTGGCGTTTCTAGAGGTCTTAGAGGATTTTAGACGTTATTTTCGAATCCTTACATTTCGGGCCTTGATCTTAGCTATCTCTGTCAAAACTCAACCGATTTTGAATCGGAATACCATTTAATTCAATAATTTTCATTTATATCGACTCTGCATCAAAATAATCTTGATTTCGTCCAATTTTAAAATTTTTTCATTTATTTTTTTGTTTTTGCATTTTCTGGCGTTTCTAGAGGTCTTAGAGGATTTTAGACGTTATTTTCGAATCCTCACATTTCGGGCCCTTGATCTTAGCTATCTCTGTCAAAACTCAACCGATTTTGAATCGGAATACCATTTAATTCAATAATTTTCATTTATATCGACTCTGCATCAAAATAATCTTGATTTCGTCAATTTAAAATTTTTTTCATTTATTTTTTTGTTTTTTGCATTTTCTGGCGTTTCTAGAGGTCTTAGAGGATTTTAGACGTTATTTTCGAATCCTCACATTTCGGGCCTTGATCTTAGCTATCTCTGTCAAAACTCAACCGATTTTGAATCGGAATACCATTTAATTCAATAATTTTCATTTATATCGACTCTGCATCAAAATAATCTTGATTTCGTCAATTTAAAATTTTTTTCATTTATTTTTTGTTTTTTGCATTTTCTGGCGTTTCTAGAGGTCTTAGAGGATTTTTAGACGTTATTTTCGAATCCTCACATTTCGAAGGCCCCTTGATCTTAGCTATCTTTCTCTGTCAAAACTCAACCGATTTTGAGATCAAACCGCCGTTTAATTCAATAATTTTTTATTTATATCGACTCTGCATCAAAATAATCTTGATTTCGTCAATTTAAAATTTTTTCATTTTGTTATTTTTTGTTTTTGCATTTTCTGGCGTTTCTAGGGTCTTAGAGGATTTTAGACGTTATTTTCGAATCCTCACATTTCGGACTGGTCTTGGCTATCTCTCTGTCAAACTCGAGCGATTTTTGAATCAGAATACCGTTTAATTCAAATAATTTTCATTTATATCGACTCTGCATCAAAATAATCTTGATTTCGTCAATTTAAATTTTTCATTTAATTTTTGTTTTTGCATTTTCTGGCGTTTCTAAGAGGTCTTGAAGGATTTTAGACCTTATTTTCGAATCTCACATTTCGGGCCTTGATCTTAGCTATCTCTGTCAAAACTCAACCGATTTTTGAATCGGAATACCGTTTAATTCAATAATTTTCATTTATATCGACTCTGCATCCAAAATAATCTTGATTTCAAGATAAATTTAAAATTTTTTTCATTTATTTTTTTGTTTTGCATTTTCTGGCGTTTCTAGGGTCTTAGAGGGATTTTAGACGTTATTTTCGAATCCTCACATTTCGGGCCTTGATCTTAGCTATCTCTGTCAAAACTCAACCGATTTTGAATCGGAATACCATTAATTCAATAATTTTCATTTATATCGACTCTGCATCAAAATAATCTTGATTTCGTCAATTTAAAATTTTTCATTATTTTTGTTTTGCATTTTCTGGCACTAGGGTCTTAGAGGTTTTAGACGTTATTTTCGAATCCTCACATTTCGGGCCTTGATCTTAGCTATCTCTGTCAAAACTCAACCGATTTTGAATCGGAATACCATTTAATTCAATAATTTTCATTTATATCGACTCTGCATCAAAATAATCTTGATTTCGTCAATTTAAAATTTTTTTCATTTATTTTTTGTTTTTGCATTTTCTGGCGTTTCTAGAGGTCTTAGAGGATTTTAGACGTTATTTTCGAATCCTCACATTTCAGACGCCTTGATCTTAGCTATCTCTGTCAAAACTCAACCGATTTTGAATCAGACATCTCCATTTAATTCAATAATTTTTTCATTTATATCGACTCTGCATCAAAATAATCTTGATTTCGAAATTGGAGTGAGGAATTATTTTCATTTATTTTTTTTTTTTTTGTTTTTGCATTTTCTGACGTTCAAGAGGGTCTTAGACGATTTGGAGCGTTATTTTCAGATCCTCACATTTCGGGCCTTGATCTTGGTATCTCTGGCCGAAAACTCAACCGATTTTTGAATCAAAGAATACCGTTTAATTCAATAATTTTGGAATTTATATCGACTCTGCATCAAAATAATCTTATTTCGTCAATTTAAAATTTTTCATTTAATTTTTGTTTTTGCATTTTCTGGCGTTCTAGGGTCTTACAGAGGGATTTTAGACCTTATTTCCACAGAAGATCCCCTCATTTCGGGCCTTGATCTTAGCTATCTCTGTGTCAAAACTCCGGCCGATTTTTGAGATCTGAATACCGTTTAATTTCGTAATTTTCATTTATATCGACTCTGCATCAGAAATAATCTTGATTTCGTCAATTTAAAATTTTTCATTTATTTTTGTTTGCATTTCTGGCGTTTCTAGAGGTCTTAGAGGATTTTAGACGTTATTTTGAATCCTCACATTTTTCCAGGCCTTGATCTTAGCCATCTCTGTCAAAACTCAACCGATTTTTTGAATCGGAATACCATTGAAAGGCTAAATATTTTTCTGCATTTATTTCGACTCTGCATCAAAATAATCTTGATTTCGTCAATTTAAAATTCTTTT